>CM042260.1:27892600-27998872 GCA_023566225.1 Romanogobio albipinnatus | reverse complement strand
GCCTTCAATGTAAGTTTATCTGTACTGGTATGTGTACCCTGAGTTTGAATAATTCATAATAATTACGAAACGAATTTGTTACAGATTAAAGAAGCTCTTTGCCAGTACCCTCAGGCCGCCTCTGATATCAACATTGACATGCTGAGCATGCAAAGATTTTGTGAATTTGCCAAAGTGGAAAAGGAGGTAACATAATGCTTATTTAGCACCTAAAAACTCCGTGCTTGCCCACACCTTACACATAACCCAACATGGTCAAATTCATTGTGTACTAAATTCCCAAGAGGATGACACTCACTTCTTAGTGTCATTGGATGTCATATCTTCTGCGTGGAAATTAATTTAACCAAATAACCTCTTTTACCCCAGGTAGCATGGACAGTCACATACAGACCACCCTTTGACTGGCCCCGGCATGGAGAGGTGAAGTTCAGGAACTATGAGTCTAAAGCCTCCTCTATCTGCACGCCAGCTCTTAGAGGAATTAATCTCACCATTTTAAAAGGGGAAAAGGTACTTGTTCGTTCATTCATTCATTCATTCACTAATAGTAAATAGTAATAATTAAATAATAAATAAATAATAATAATAAATATGTATTTATATTAATTATATTTATTATTCAGTTTTTATTCATAATTATTATAATAATGTATTGTCATTATTTACATGTATATAAGATAATGTATTAATTGAATAATAATTCATTTAAATGTTTTTATTTTATTTACATGCTGAAGATTAAACTAGGGATGCAGTAATACTCAATATCGGTATTGGTCCTATACAGACCTTTTTTGCGGGTTATCGGTCCAAATTGATTAGTTCAACTTAGTTCATGGAAATTCTTCCCTTCTCTGCGAGCTGTCAGTCATACCTCATTTTCAAACAGCGTGTCACGTTCAGTTACGTCAGTCAACATGGCAAAACTCTCTTCAAAATGTTCCCATTATCATGCATTATCTGAACATAAAGGTGGGCCTTTGTTTAAAACGACTATTTGGCTGGAGTTTATTAGTAATTCTGAATGGTATGGTACTTGCTATCAGATAAGAGGACTAGAGTAGAGGACATTCACACAGTAACTGGAATTTCAACAAACAAAAAAAGCTCCGTAAACTGTAAGACAGATGCAATACTCGCAGTGTAAATCAATATCTTCTCTCCACTCTCTTTGTTTATATATGTATGTATATGTGTGTGTGCATATGTTTCTCTTTATTTATAATGTAGTAATGTGTAATTAGTGAGATATAGATATTATAAGCTGATCAAGAAAAAAAAAGGTTGGCGTCAGTGTCGTCAGATACCCACGGTTGCAGTATCGATATTTGTACCGGACATGAGAAAGTGGTATCGAGCCCTAATATAAATCACAGGCTGATTTTGGTGTGTTTGTGTGTGTACACAGATTGGAGTTTTAAGCCGGGGGAAAGCAGACGCAGATGGCTTGATTAGCTGTCTGTTCCGGGCAGTGGAGGCCAGGAGCGGTACTGTGCTGATTGACGATGTAAACATTGCCCGCATGAGTCTGCATGACCTTCGTAGCCGTCTGCAAATCATTTCTCAGGTTAGACGAACAATATTCTATTTGTAGTGCATATAAGAGAGTGAGATCAAACTAGCTTAATCCAGCCAGATCAAAATCAATCAAAGTCTGGAGGGGAAGGAGTGTTGACAGGTAACTATTTTACTGGGTGTGGTTGAAGGAATGCTGTCTAATATTGTATGCAAAACTTGCTTTACCCAGGCTCCAGCAGTAACAAGCATTATTCAGTTATTGTGTTCTTTAATGAGTTATGGTGTCCCATGTGTTACAGGTACCTGTACTGTTCTCGGGTCCCCTGAGGGCAAACCTGGACCCGTTCGCTCAGCATACTGACGCGCAGGTGTGGCTGGCTTTGGAGCTCTGCCATCTCAGGGAGCATGTTCGACAATTGCCTGCTCAGCTGCTACACCCTGTTCAAAGAACGTCCCTCGCTTACAGGTGTGTGGGAATCATGGAATATCTGTGGATGCCTCAGGCCAATTTTTTGACATGTTTATGTAATATTCAGAGTATAACATCATACCAGAATATAGTTGATCTTAAAGGGATAGTTCACCCAAAATGAAAATAAGCCCATAATTTACTAACCCTCAAGTCATCCTAGGTGTATGACATTCTTCTTCAGGGCTGTGCAGAGAGTTCTTCAGGGGCAGGGGCTTAAATGTAAGAAAGGGGCAATATGTATGTATGTATGTATGTATGTATGTATATATGTATATATATATATATATATATATATATATATATATATATATATATATATATATATATAATCCTTATGCTCATCAAGCCTGCATTTATTTAATCAAAAATACAGAAAAAAACAGTAGCCTAATATTGGGAAATATTATTACATTGTCCTTTTTAACTTTTTATTAATCAAATAATCTTGAAAAGAGTATCACAGTTTCCATCATTGACATTAAATCCTCATATTAGAATGATTTCTGAATGGTCATGTGACACTGAAGAGTGGAGTAATGATGCTGAAAATCCAGCTGTGATCACAGGAATAAATTATATTTTAAATTATTTTAAAATAGAAAACCATTATTTTAATAATATTTCACAATATTGCTGTTTTTTTTCTCAAATAAATGCAGGCTTGATGAACATAAGAGACTTTCATAATGCTGCAAAATATTCAAAAATGGTAATATAATAAAGTCCTTTCACATAACCATTTCGCCAGCCTACACTTCACATAATAGGCCTGTAGGTGCCGGTGGCACTTGGGTTTTGTTAACTTTGATAGTTTTATGAAATAGTAAACGGTGTATCAATATACATACATACAAGTGAATTTAACACTTACCATTAATGTGACTTTTGCTGCTGCATGGTTTTGTGCAGGGATTTGTTTGTTGTCAGTTAAAATCCATTTTGTCAGTGATGCAATTTATAAAATGAGACAAACCGCAGGAAATCGTTCGTGAAATGTAATTTTCAACCGATTTATGAATAAGAACATAAAATTACCCCTCCACTTCACATCGCCCAATGGAATTTGAACTTGCTTTGCCAGATCACGATTGGTTGGTGTATATACATGACAAACGGGCATTGGTGAATTGTTTAATACTTTAAAATATATAATATATAGATTTGTAATTAAATCAACACATTAGCTCTGATTATGGATGAAAAAAAAAATATTGGTTTACTTTTTTCCCGTGAGGCCACACACTCTCTGAAAGGACCATATTTGGCTCGAGAGCCGTTTCCGAACAGTGGAAAATCAGCTGTCAATCAAAACGCACGCAACCCATAGCAACGTGTTATGGCAACACCTCAACAGAAATTGTCCGACTTTTGAGCCGTTCGTTACTATTGTATACATTGTCATGTTATAATAATCACATTTATTTAGTTTTATTGACCACGATATTATCATTTATTTGTCTGAGAGGGGCACTTTTGATTCATTTTGAAAAAGGGCAGGGGTTTGAGCACCCAAAGCCAAACCCCCCCCCACCCCCCCCCCCCCCCCCCCTCCTGCACGTGCCTGTTCTTCTTTCAGACGAATAAAATCGGAGTTATATTACAAAAGTTATATTACTTTTGTAATATAACTCAGATTTTATTTGTCTAAAAGAAGAATGTCGTATACACCTAGGATGACTTGAGGTTGAGTAAATTATGGGATAATTTAAATTTTTTGGGTAAACTATCCCTTTAATGCAGTTATATAAATGGTTGATGCAGGAATAACTGTTGCGAATTGCAAAGTTATTGAATTCATTACCAGAGGTCCAGTTGTTCATAATCATAACTTGCATCTTGTATACAATTTCTGAAATAATCATTTTAACTAAGCCTTTGAGTTGGCTACCATAATATTTTGTAAAAGTAATTAATAATAAAGCCTGTGTGGAACAAACGGCCGTGAGAAAAGATTCACGGTCTGACTGGAACCAATCATGAGCCCAGATCTGGACTGTGGCTCTGCTTTATTGCTTCATCAAACAATATAGTTTTCTCTATGGCAACCTTTATGTACTGTCACAACAAACAAGTGGTTGTTATGGGTTAAATATTTCTGTTTTTGTGTTATGTAAGCTTTGGCCAGAGGAGGCTGCTGTGTTTGGCCAGAGCCCTGCTTGCAAGGGTCAAAATCCTGCTTGTGGAAGAGGCTCTTCCTTGCGTGGACATAGAAACAGAGGACCTGGTCCGACAGTTGATCCACACAGAGTTTAAAGACTGCACCGTACTGTGGCTCACTCAGAACCCGTTCAATGTCATGCACACTGACAGGTCAGGAGATACAATCCTCTTTTTAACCTGTGACTCATCCTGTCAATAAATGTCAAGTATTCAAGTAAGGCATTTCTGATATGTTGTTACTCCTTCAGGGTGCTGGTTTTGAATAAGGGACAAGCTGTGAAGTTTGACACCCCTTCCACAGTCCTCCAGCAGGGGCCGCTGTTCAGTCAATAAGATGAGACCTCTTGCTCTTACAGTACATCCAATTATTATCATTTATTCATTATTTTTGCTGACTAAACGTTAAGTAAAAAAAAAACCTTATTATTAGTTATTCATTTCACATCATACATTAGGTTCCCTAAGGCACAGTTTATTAATGATTCATATACCTTTGGACAGAATATACTAAATAAAATGTTAGATAAGTGAAAGGGGGAACACAAACAGACTTTGAAATACTGTAGTGAATTGTGGGGGTTATTTTAAATATATTTAGATTATTACTTTCTTTTTTTCTCTATATTTTTCTATTTTTGTAATATATTATTTATTTTCACAATATAATCATTTAATAATGTTTTATTAATTTATTGCAATAATATTTGTAGCTTTTTCTGCCACTTAATTAAATCACATATTTAAGTTCACACATGGCAGTTTACATTGTTTAATGTTAACTTGAGTTTCACGATACCTTCGAAAATGTGGTTCAAATAGGGCTGTTTTCACTGAATTTTATTGGACGCTTTCTTTCAGCTGATGTCAGATCGGAGTTGATCATTTATAACACAATTATATTTTTGACACTTTTGATACTCTTTTGTCAGTGTTTTACAATGCAGTACAATATGCACATGAAAATCACACCAGCAATATGATAAATAATAGGTTATGCACAGTGGCCGTTTGAGCTGTTTGTTGACACATTCTCCTCGTGTCCATTTCCTTTGCAGTTATTGTCAGTTAATTGCACATTAGATTGCATTAAGGTGCTGTTTTTTTTTCACAACAGTTTTCCACATTGTAACTGTCTCCATATCTTTCCTTTTGTGCTCTGACAGTTGACAGTTGTTTCACCAAGAGCATAGTTTAGCATTAGGTTTTAGATTTGTTGTATAGATTAACCTGTATAGAAAAGTCCTTAATAAAATCCAAAAACGCAATATATATTTGATGTGGTTTTTATTTATATTCTTAAATGCTGCTTTTGTTAGTATGCTAGTACTACATCATGACTACTGGAGGTTTCCCCTGTATTGAGTATTTCATCTTATTATGTCTACTGCTGTCTTAATCTAAATCGTTTTTCAGTTCCTCTGCATGACATTTACATTTAATCATTAAGCAGACGCTTTTATCCAAAGCGACTTGCATATTGTTGGCTTGATTGCTTCTTTTGCTCTCCTCATTTGTAAGTGCTGTGACTAGTCCCAGTTAGTCTAGCACAGTACATGTAGCAATAGATATATAGATTAGTAAGTGTTAGTGTTAATGGGTCAAGTGTTGACGAAAAAGATGCATCTGTAGCCATTTCATGAAAATCAGCTCGGTTTGAGTTAGGCAGATCATTCCACCAGCTTGGGAAAGTCAAGGTAAAGGTGATTTTGTGCCTCTTTGGGATGGCACCACAAGGCACCGTTCACTTGCAGAACGCAAGCTTCTAGAGGGCACATAGGTCTGAAGTAGTGAGTTTAGGTATAAGGTTGCAGACTCAGAGCCTTTGGTTGTTCTGTGGTAAACATCAGTGCCTTGAATTTGATGCAAGCAGCAATTGGCAACCAGTGCAATTTCATGAGGAGAGGTTAAAGAAAAAAGTCATTTTTGGTTCTAGAAGTAAAAATAGAACCTCCAAAAGTCAGTTATTGCCTCAGCAGCAACTGCACACTTGTGAAAAATTGGTTGCGACACACCGCTCATTTCACCTATAAATAATCCCACTCAACAGCTTCCACCCTCCATCTGAACTCCTCTTCAGATAGCAGATTTTGACTTTGAATTTGTGAGCAGCATTGCAGATATGAGGGTGGCTATTGCGGTCTTGTGTCTGATGTGGCTGTCCTCTTGTGAGAGCCGCACGCTGGGGCGTTGTGATGTCGCCCGTATCTTCAAGGAAGAGGGACTTGATGGCTTTGAGGGATTCTCTCTTGGCAATTGTGGGTACTTGTTTCTTATTTGCATTATCACTGACCTGCAATGTTTGGCATGTGTACTGAGGATTTTTAGTGGATCCAGCTATTGAAAAACCTGCTATAATATTTTGTATTACTTTAGTGTATATATATATATATTGTTTTACTTCATAATATATTGTATTACTTTGGTTACTTGATTTCAACAGATGTGTGCACGGCCTTCTGGGAAAGCCGGTTTAAGACCCACAGAGTGCGCACGGCTGATACCGGGAAAGACTATGGAATCTTCCAGATAAACAGTTTCAAATGGTGTAATGATGGCACTCCGGATGGAAAGAACCAGTGCAACATTCCCTGTTCAGGTACTTTTATTTTCTTTAAATGGATTCCATAATACCAAAAACATATTGAATACAATCAGAAGTAGATTAATTATAATTGTGTAAAACATACAGTAGGGTCTGGAAGTCTAAATAGGGAATTAAAAATTGTATTTATAACTTTAGAATTTCTTTGGGGGAAAAGAAAAGATGTTCTTCTTGTATTAAATATTGTTAATGTATTGTTAATCTTTAAATATAACTTGAGGTTTTAAGGGACGATCACATTTACTGTTGTTCGGCACATTTTTCAATGATGAAATCCAGTCTTTTCAAACTCACACGGATTTCTCGCTTTGACCAACACAAAGCTGTTTGGTTTGAAAGTGACTTCTGCGTGAGCTGTGCTTTATAAATCACTACACTATTGATGAGATGGGTTTTTTGCCTATGAGACTTTAAGGTGATTAGACACAATTTTGCAGGCAAACATTGTCCTTTATCAATAGTGTAGTAGTGATGCATAAAGCACTGCTTACTCAAAGATCATTTCCAAACATAGAAGCTTTAAATTAGTTAAGTTTAATAAACTTGCATTAATTTTGACACCAATATATCCATGTTTTAAAACTTTGCTATAACATTTTGTATATAAATGTTCCCCATCTGCTAGATTTGCTTAAGGATGACCTGAAAACTTCAGTTGAATGTGCAAAGCGCATTGTGAAAACCGAAGGACTGAAATCATGGCAAGTATTCATTGCAAACATCCTTGGGCACAACTGACAGAGTTTATTTGTCACATTTGCTTGTTCCTTTAGAAATTTGGCCTCAAGCTCTGCCTATCATTGCATCATATAAGTGTATTGATCTGTCCTGCATGTGCGTTTTTGACATAAAGGTTATGTTGATCTTTGTGTTTGCAGGGACACCTGGGAAAGTTACTGTAAAGACCGTAAGATGGAACGCTGGGTGAAAGGTTGCGAAAAGCACTAATAGGCTTTGATTGCCTATGGGATCTTTAATTACCTATAATGATTGTGCTAATGCAGTTTAAACTCTTGGTTGATGTGACTTTTAAAACTAAAAGACATTGTCATTGTTAACATTTGTATCTTGAGATGTATATTAAAGCATCTTCCCAAATTGTAAAGTTGTGCTTGTGGTGCTTTTCCATCTCACTTTTGGCTCAAGCTGATGCAGCAGAAAATTGTGACCGATGGCTTGTTTGATAGTAGTGGTGGGCTTTTATTTAAATTGCTTTTATTAAAAATTGAATAATCTGTCACTGAAGACTCATATTGATTGACCAGTACTCTGCATATTGAACGCTGACGTCACACATCCAATTTCAGGTGAATTAAATAAAACCGTATGAACTGTGGACACATCCATACAATCAATGAAATCCATCCATCACAAACATGTAAAACCCCACCTGAGTGCAATTGCACGCACTGATCATCATTGCCAAACCCCATTGATTTAGTGTTTGTCATTACTGATTAGTGTTAGTAATGTCTTCGACATTTAGATTTCAGGCTTGCAGGATGCACTGTAAAAAATGTTTTACAAAGACCAAGAGTATGTTTTACTAGAAAATACTATTCCAGTCTTTCTTGTGATTTGTAGTGTTTCTTGTTTCTTGAGTGATTGTATCAAAATAATACACCACGTCATCCCATCTCAGTGGGATGACGGCGAACCTCCGCATTTCCATCATATTCCGAACCATATTCCGGTTCTAATAGAGCGATGTGAAGAGCTGTTTGGATCTTGGTCGTGTGGAGAATGAGATGCTTGTGTTTTGGATCTCTAATAGGCTAAAATCACCCCCCTCTCCAGATGGGAAAGGGTTTGTTTCTTTAATTCTACCCTGTGCCTCCAAGTAGTGATTACAGTCATATCTATAATTACCAGATCCTGAGTGTGTGACGTGAGTTCTCCTGTCGAAGCATAGGACTGATTAGTTTAATTGGCTCCGTAATTAGCAGTGTGCTTTAAAGTCTATGCTGTCACTAATTGCAGACCAGGGTAAATCGCATACAAAGTACCACATCTTTTCTGTGTTAATGCGGTCCAGTTCATTTGTCTTATGTCTGGCTCTAGCTCTGCCTGCCAGCTGGACCCCCTGAAAGCTTTCTGATCTCTGTGTCTATTTAAATTCATGGCCACGACTGTGTTTAAAACAAATACAAATGGTGCAATTGCCAGTAGTAATCTGTACATATTCAGCTTTGATCTGTGTATCCAATACTTTTTTTTTTTTTTTTGAGTGTTAGAGGAGGAGAGATAAGGAGCATGCGAATTCTTTTAATGTGATTTACAAGATATTGCTGTTCATATTTAATATCTGCTAATCACATTAAGAGTTGTTTATTGATAGGAACCTTTACAGTTTTTTAAATCTGTGATAAATCACAAAACATAATACAGATTTCGATTTACTCCAAAGAAAAGACTGGTATTTCTACAAACAAATGGCATAATTTTAGAGACATAAAAACATACTAAAACATCTGCACAATTAAATCTTTTTTAATCCGTTTGTACACGTCCAATTCCGGTCTCAAAAATATAAAAAAGTATTAACAGGACATTTTAAATCCAAACACACAATAGTATCCACACTCACAGAAACACATCTTCCTGTACAACCAGACGTCTAACTGACTAACTTCGATATCTGATACAATATCACTATGATGCAAACCAGTTTAATACTTTTTAGCGTTAATATTTTCTATATGCAGTATTGTAAAAGGTGATGATAAAATATTCACATGCAAAAAAACTGCATATGCAACAGTGGCAGCTTAATAATTGCATTTTACAAAAAAAAATGTACATTTCTGATGAATTCATCTTTGTTTTGTTTTTTTGATAACAATGTCCTATAAGCTTCAGCGCAAAACAGTCACTATTTAAGCCAGTCGTTCCAGTAATTGAAGTAATGATTGTGTGTTTTAAAATAAATCTTTTGCTATAAATGATCGGTTGTATGCAGGTAATTATACATGATATTGTGGCGTCATAGGCAATGCATAAGAAATCATTAAATAGGCCTCTCATTTCTTGAATGAGACACAAAGTACTCCAATTCTTCAAAGCCCTTTTGAAGCAGGCTTTTTATGCTCTTTATGTGATTAATTTCTTTACTGTGTCACTCGCTTCAGTTTGTGTGACACTATTCACTGTTAGAAGGAACTCTTAATTCCTCTTTTTATGTGGTTCCCACTTGTACTTGCTTTAATTACAGTAATTTAATTGCTCACTGTGTTTGGTGCCAATTAGTATTCACCCTCCCTAAGCAGCCCTCAGGTCAGACTATCTGACATGAAACATGGAATGGAGAAGGAGGTCATGGGAGTGAACAGGAAACTCAGAAACACAGATTTGATTGGTTGTGAGCGGCTGAGGAGCAGCTCTAAGCACAACATTTGTACAGAAATGCGACACGTGTGTAATTGCTCTTCTGGTGCTGCATATTTTATCTTATTTTATTAAATCACACGCTAAACTAACAACCGGAGGAGCGTGTTGCTGACCAAGCAACATAGATGACAAAGACAGAAACCGGAAGCTGCTTGAATCGTGGAGATGGTTCTTTAAACCTCCATGCCACTGTCTACCTTTGGTGCCTTGGAGATCCAGAGAGTTGATTGGTTAACGCTTGTTTTGGTCCGTGGTTTACTGTTAAGGAAATATAAAATGATGTATGCAATTGTACAGTATTTATATACTGTGTAACATGTTTGGGTCATTGACAAATAAAGCTTTTCAACATTAAAGTAATGCATATTTTTGAGTCATGAACAATGTGTTTAAACAAGTTTCAGTTGTTAAATAACATTTCAAAATGTTTAAATTAATTTTTGACATGTTTTTGTCAGGCGGTATAACAACATAGTTGTATGTATATACACTCACCTAAAGGATTATTAGGAACACCATACTAATACTGTGTTTGACCCCCTTTCGCCTTCAGAACTGTCTTAATTCTACGTGGCATTGATTCAACAAGGTGCTGAAAGATAGGATAGCATCTTGCAGTTGATGGAGATTTGTGGGATGCACATCCAGGGCACGAAGTTCCCGTTCCACCACATCCCAAAGATGCTCTATTGGGTTGAGATCTGGTGACTGTGGTGGCCATTTTAGTACAGTGAACTCATTGTCATGTTCAAGAAACCAATTTGAAATTATTCGAGCTTTGTGACATGATGCATTATCCTGCTGGAAGTAGCCATCAGAGGATGGGTACATGGTGGTCATAAAGGGATGGACATGATCGGAAACAATGCCCATTCTGACTCTACCATCTGAAAGTCTCAACAGAAATCGAGACTCATCAGACCAGGCAACATTTTTCCAGTCTTCAACTGTCCAATTTTGGTGAGCTTGTGCAAATTGTAGCCTCTTTTTCCTATTTGTAGTGGAGATGAGTGGTACCCGGTGGGGTCTTCTGTTGTTGTAGCCCATCCGCCTCAAGGTTGTGCATGTTGTGGCTTCACAAATGCTTTGCTGCATACCTCGGTTGTAACGAGTGGTTATTTCAGTCAAAGTTGCTCTTCTATCAGCTTGAATCAGTCGGCCCATTCTCCTCTGACCTCTAGCATCAACAAGGCATTTTCGCCCACAGGACTGCCGCATACTGGATGTTTTTCCCTTTTCACACCATTCTTTGTAAACCCTAGAAATGGTTGCGTGTGAAAATCCCAGTAACTGAGCAGATTGTTAAATACTCAGACTGGCCCGTCTGGCACCAACAACCATGCCACGCTCAAAATTGCTTAAATCACCTTTCTTTCCCATTCTGACATTCAGTTTGGAGTTCAGGAGATTGTCTTGACCAGGACCACACCCCTAAATGCATTGAAGCAACTGCCATGTGATTGGTTGATTAGATAATTGCATTAATGAGAAATTGAACAGGTGTTCCTAATAATCCTTTAGATGAGTGTATATTGTAGCTGTACCACCTGACACGGAAAGTGTACCAACCCACCCATACTTGAATTAACAGTTTTGAGCAGTATTTGAGAGAGATCTACCAACAAGGATCAGGGGGGTATTCCAGAAAGCAAGGTTAACTTACAATCACATAGCCTACCTTGAACTCCCGGTTGATTAACCCAAACCTTGCTTACTCGAGGTATGCTGGTTCCAAAAATGCATCCATGAGTAAGTTCAGAAAACTCAGAGTATGTTCACGGTTAACACACAAGGCATTCTCAACAGAGCATGAAACGACGAGTCACTGTGGAAACAGACGCTAAGAAAAAGCGTGCCATTCTAATTCCTCCTTCTTCTGTTGTTTAATGGCGATTTACATAACCTATTTAGTGCACATCACCACCTGTTTGGTGGTTGTGCAATCATTTTTTCAATCTTTCCATTTAATAAGTAATCTTTATTCACTGAGAATAAGGATTATATTGTTAGTTTGATGCTAATTAATTGAAAGCAGATCCATTGAATTAACATTTAAACATTACCTTGTTTTAATAGTGCTTTAGAATCAATATATAATATTGTATATTATAAAACTGTAACTATATAACACATTTAGTTATATTAATATAACTATATTAATTATATAACACGCAATTGAATACCTCTTAAGCAAACTAAGCCTGGAACATACCCTGAAAGTTACCTCCGTTTTTGGAACCGAAAGCTGAGGTTATCCACTTAGTTGCTCTTAAACATACCCAGGTATGGTACATAACCTGCTTTCTGGAACACCCCCCAAATGGTGTCCTCTGGATGATGCATTATTATTTTCACTGTTTTTACCTTCTCAATTCATAATAAAAGAGCCATGTTTGCAGTTGTGCCACCCTGATATTTGAGAAATATACAAATTACTGGACAAAAGTTGTGCAATTATCTCAACAGCTTTAAAACTACTGCTATTTATACATTTTGTTTATATGAAAGGTTTCAAATCTAAAATGATACCATAGTATTTATTTTTTATTGAATTTTTTTTATTAAGACACCATTTAAAATGGGTTTCTTAGTCTGTTCATTTGTTCAGCCAGTTGCACCACCTGACATTTTGGGGGTTTAAGATAACAAAACAAAAATGAACTTCTGTGTGAAGTTCACTCCATCTACTCAAGTGAAAGACGCGAGGATGCGCGCGGAACTCGGCATCCTTTGTGCTTTGACTTTCCTGGTCTCGTGCAGCCATGGCGCGAGAGTTGTGAGCGGTAAGTTTAAATTTATGTAGTATAAAGCTATTTTCATTATTCTAATTATTTCCAGAATTTCAGTCAGTGAGGACAATTGTATCAAAATATATATTTTTGTGGTAAAATGATGCTCAATTTCTTTTTTTACTGTCGCATTTACGTTTAAAGGAATAGTTCAACCAAAAACGAAAATTGTCATCATTTAATTCTCTTGTTCCAAACCTGTATAATTTTCTTTGTTAGGTAGAAAGGAGAAGTTGGGCATAAAGTATTATTTTTTAAATGTACAAAAAATAATAAAATAGGTTTCATAGAATAAAGTGATATTTGTTATGAATTTATCAAATTACTTTAAAAGGAAATAATGCACTTGGACATATACATATGCACATTATGTCAAGTACACTGGCGGAAAGTTATTTGCAAAAATGTTACTTATAAAAGTATAAATGTTCCCTCATCATGTAGTCTCTCTCAAGTATTTCCAAACCTGTATGACTTTCTTCTGTGGAACAAGAAAAAAAAAAAATGTTTTTTTTAAGGGTTTTTTCCCCATCCAATCCAATATTGTCCATATATACAATCTCACTGACTTTTATTGCATAGATAAAACAAGTTGATCCATTCTTCACAATGTCTCCTCTTGTGTTGCACAGAAGAAATGCATGCAGTTATGGAATGCTATGAGGGTAGGAAAACAATTAAAGAACTTTCAGTTGTTTAATTAAATATATATGTAAGACATTAATAAACCCATAATCTGTTAGTATGTACTGTTATACTGTAATCTGTTAATATAAGCACAGAAGTAAATATGGATGGCTTTTGTGTGCATTGTGAAACAGTCCAATTTTCCCACTTAAATCTCCCCCTTTAGTTTTGTTATTTCATAATTTGTTGCTAAGTTTTACTGGCAACGTTTTATAGCACAATGCACGGAAAACATTTAAAGGTATACACAATGAGCAGACCGAAGCAAAGCAGCTGTTATGCGACGACTCCTGGTTTTATGCTCAAAGATGGTTTTTAATCACGAGAACAAGTGGCAAGCATCGTAAAACAGAGAAGCTCATCTTCTAAGGAGTTAAGACGTTTATCCAAAAGCTTTGAACTCGCTCCAGGAAGCCTTTTACTGAATAGAGCGCACTCAGTCATTGCCAGTGATTAAATGCATTGTCTGAGGATCCCCCGTCTGCTCCAGTGATCGGAAATATGTTAAAAAGACATCACTCTGTGGGAGCGTCAGCGTATAAACATAATAAATTACACAAATAAGCCACTATGTAATGTCTTGCCAAGCATGGGCCGAGGGTTAAAGGGAGATGAACTGTTTTTCATGCTCTTTGTTGAGGGGCGGGAGCGGAGGACAGGAACGGCTTGCTACAGCAGTTCTGTAGAGCCATTCCCTGCCGATTTGGATATTGATGGGAATAGAAGTCGAGTTGGACTCTGTCTCCAATGCAGTGTGATGTAATGCGGCAGGAAAACCCCTCCCCTTTCAAATATGCCAAATGCATGCTATAATGAGTATGTTGATGATGATTAGTACGGGCTAAGCTGTTGTGCCGGGCACAGTTATAAACAGAAGAATCTAATTAATCACAGTAAAAACTCTGGGTTAGTGAGAGAAACGGAGGATGGTGTCAGATTTTGGCTAGTGAGCAGAAAACCTGATTAATCAAGACGCAAAGGCTGTTATTGTCAAAAGATGCTGGTGAGATACTGACTTCCTGATGTGTCGCAGTATTTGGATGATACTGTGCATAATAGGACAGCACATTAGCATTAGTCTGACAGCGTTTACAGTGATTTGATCTTAATGGCTCACCTCTTGCTCAACATCTGGAAACAGCACGTCCCTGAAGCCACCAGGATCAGCAAGAGAAGAGGGATGGTAGGGATAATCACGTAGATTAGCAGCATACCTGGGAATGCAAAAAACACACTTTGACTTCTATTCACATACAGGCTTTTTTTTTTAGTTGAAGGAATATTCTGGGTTCAGTACAAGTGAACCTTGATGAACAGCACTTAGCTTAATGTTGATTAGTTTTATTATTATTTATACTTATCCCTCTTTTTCAAGGGTAAAGGTGAGGCACTTACAGTGGAAGTGAATGGGTCCAATTTTTTGAAGATTTAAAAAGCAAAAAGTTAAAGTTTGTAAGAGTCATACTACCAATCAAAAGTTATGGGTTCGGTAAGATTTTTAAAAATGTGTTTGAGTCACTCACTTTGAAGGCTGCCTTTATAGAATATTATTACAATTTAAAATAACTGTTGTCTATTTTAATATATTTTAAAATGTTTTATTCCTGTGATGGCAAAGCTGGCTTTTCAGTATCGTTCCTTCAAATCATTCTAATATGCTGATTTGGTGCTCAAAAAAAAAAAAAAAAATGTTTTATATTATATATATATATATATATATATATATATATATATATATATATATATATATATATATATATATATATATATATATATATATATATATATATATATATATATATATATATATATATATATATATATATATATATATTAATTTATTTATTTATTTATTTTTGCAAAAATCATACTTTTACCGATACTTTTTTCAGGATTCTTTGATTAATAAAAAGTAACAAATAAAAAATAGAATTTATTTGAAATATAAATATTTTGTAACATAAACATCTTTACTGTCACTTTTGTTCAATGTATATGTATCCATGCTAAATAAAATAACTTTGTAAACTAAAATAACTTTGTTTACTCACCCCAAACTTTTGAACAGTAAATTAATTATTTTGTTAAAATGTGTGTATTATTGGATTTACATATTTAAAGGTTTTCATAGCATTCTGTTGTATGGCAAAGTTTAAAAAGTGGATAGAACTTAAGAAAAGATTAGTAACATTAGTAATTATTAGTAATTATTAGTAATTACTAATGTAGTAAATAGTAAAGATTAGTAATTGACATTGGCCCCATTTACCTCCATTGTAAATTCCTCATTGTATTTGACTAATGATTTTTTTTTTAAAAGAAAGGAAATAGTAATCAACATAAGACCACAAATGCTGTTGATTAAGCTTAACTTGTACTGAACACAAAATATTATTTTCAGAACTAATGTTACTTGAGGGCCCTGGCATTATAAGTTGAGGGCTCTCATCCTGTTCGACGAGAGATGTTCTCCTCTCCTCTTGTTCGTCTGTGGAAAGATCTGGTGGGGACATTAACAGATTAGTGTCGACATATCTATAAATCTTTGTCAAATGATGACGGATTTGACACCTGGCTGCTTACCAACATCATGCCCTCCAGGCCTGTCGCTCTGCTCTTTTACCAGGTAGCTTTCTGCTCAGAACAACATAACAAACATATAAAGCTATTAATCAGGTCACTTGTGACAGCCATCTGAAAAAAATTCACAGTGCAAATCACCTAGTACCTGGTTCATACTTGCAGATGAAATTGTGCTTCATATTGCACCTGTCATCGTTCCACTGGTAAAGATACGGCCCACCAGGCCCGGCGAGAGCAGTAGGCTGGTGATACATGACCACACAAGCTTCTCCTCCACAGGATGGTTCATCAGCATACCAGTTTCTGTAGAACACAAGTCCTAATGTTTGACTGTTTTTTGATCCGTAATCCTGATCCATATCTCTGCTTTGAACAGGCCCCAAATCAGTCACATCTTACCTGAACTGTGAGACACTTCCATCTGTCCACCTGTACAGGTTGGGGCATGAGGCGAAGCTGCCAGACTCCTGTGCGTTCTCACCCTCCACGCGAGTCAGGCCGATCCAGAAGTCTCCGTCTGTGATGCCTGACCCACTGGCAGCACTAGTGGAAGTGGAGAAGCTGAGTTCCCGCAGGAGGTGTTCGATGTGCTTCTGCTCTGCCGTGTTCTCAATGCTCAGCAACGAACCGCCGTCCATTTCACATGCCTCCAGAGCCGCCGAGAATGCAACACGACTCGTCACATCCTTGAAGTAAGCGATCTTATAGCAAGGGTGCTCAGGACTGCCTTGACACAATGTCTGACCTGAAGAGACAAAATTCATGCCGTATTCTTAGAGATTTGTTGTTCTGCATGACATTCCAGATAGATAGATAGATAGATAGATAGACAGACAGACAGAGAGAGAGAGGGAGAGAGAGCGAGAGAGAGAGAGAGAGAGAGAGAGAGAGAAACAAAGCATATAGCATTATGGAAAACACTTAAGATCCACTGATGGGCCCAACAAAGAGAACTGTGATTAATACACAGACTGTTAAAAGTCTAATAATAACATTAGCTCCCTGCCCGGGAGGTACTTTAAATAATTGCTTGGTCCAGATCTGCTATATCATCAATTTGAGCCGAGTAATAGGGCCGGGTTTAACTGGGGGAAAACTAGACTCAGCATTTTTCCCAACCTGCTTCCTTAGCTTTCTTCCTCAATTCCTGTCTCTGTATGGGGCAGTTTTCCTCCTTCCAGCATGGAATGTTCTTGCAGTTCCGTTCTCCAAAACTGCCACCTTTGTTTAACCCTGATCTCTTCACAAAAAACTGCACAACCGATTTTAATTTCCCTTGGTGCATCCTTTGAGTTTACACATGTTGAGTTTAGATGTTTACACTGTTCATTTATTTGTCTCTAACCATCTCTCTCATTTTCATTTTCATAATCATCTAGTATTTTCATCCCATCTCTTCATCAAGAGAGAGGTTTCACAAAAGTCTGAGACAAGTTTCAAGAATAATCTTCCGGACAAATAATCTCTGGGGAAGAGAACAATATGAGCTGATCTGTTAGATTTTATAATATACTAATTATAAAAAAAGTAGTAGAGGTGAATAAGAATGTACAGTTAAAAACAAAAATATTGCTCTAAAAAGAGTTTTACACATCTAACGGTTATTTATGATTGCCACACCAAAATCAGTTTAAGAAACTAACACTATTGGTGTGGGTCGAGACAGCTCATCCAAAATTAAAATCTTGTGATTATTTATTCCAAACCTATATGCCTTTCTTTCTTTTGTGGAACACATAAGATGTTCAGCTTCAGTCACCATTCATTTTCTTATACATTGAAAGTGAATGGTGACTGATACTGTCATTCTGCCCAACTTCTCCTTTCTACCTAACAAAGAAAATTATACAGGTTTGGAACATGAGGATTAAATTATGACGATTTTCGTTTATGGTTGAACTATTCCTTTAAACGTAAATGCGACAGTAAAAAAAGAAATTGAGCATCATTTTACCACCAAAATATATATTTTGATACAATTGTCCTCACTGACTGAAATTCTGGAAATAATTAGAATAATGAAAATAGCTTTATACTACATAAATTTAAACTTACCGCTCACAACTCTCGCGCCATGGCTGCACGAGACCAGGAAAGTCAAAGCACAAAGGATGCGGAGTTCCGCGCGCATCCTCGCGTCTTTCACTTGAGTAGATGGAGTGAACTTCACACAGACTTGTTCCAGTCAGGCGCCTTTTTAACGTTTATTGTAGTTTTTCTTCATAGTGTTCAAAGACATGATTTCCACTGAGCAGGGTTGACACTTTGCAGAGCGCCTCTGAATTCTGGAAAGAGAGATAGAGAGTGACTCGCGCCTGCACTCGCGAGCGTGCTGCTGCTCCACTTCAAAAATGATGACTCCCTCGCGCGTGGCTGGCTGGGCTGTACTAGAGGTAATCGAACAGGGCGCAGATGTTCATCACCTCCTTTATTAAGCGAAACACTCATCTCAGGGTCGACAGACGTTCTCCGGTTATAAGGTGGACGATGGGGAAGGTCACAAACAGTTTTAGTGTATAAAAATGATTTAGCAGCATTGGGTCAATGGTTAAGGTGAAAACACCCTTGAATACTATGCATTCAATTTAGAGAACCAATAAGACGCAACCCAATTATTATATATGTGATGTTGGTATATTTATTACTGATATACAGTCTTGTAGACGTGTGTGTCAAATTTGTCAGTAAGCTGTAATACAATCATGATGCACTAGATGTATTTGTGTCAGTTTCAGTTATTCCCCATGCTATAGGT
Organism: Romanogobio albipinnatus; assembly: GCA_023566225.1. Taxonomy (NCBI): domain Eukaryota; kingdom Metazoa; phylum Chordata; class Actinopteri; order Cypriniformes; family Gobionidae; genus Romanogobio; species Romanogobio albipinnatus. The sequence goes on along the minus strand of CM042260.1, from coordinate 27,979,916 downwards.
GGGCAAACTTTAAGCCATTTCTGACAAGTGCCCATTTAAAATTATTTTTATCGTATTTGTTTCTGTTTATAGGTTTAACAAGGTAAATTCAACTGAAATCCTTCCAACCCCCAGGACCCTCAGTTGTCTCAAGAGGTCCTGATGTAAGGTTTGATGTGGTTTTTGAGGGCTGGATGGACGACTCTCATTACAGAACCACAATTATTCAAGTGAAGGTAATTTCATGATGATGCAAATTCAGTCGGTCACTCTATGGTCACAACCACTTTGCATTGAGTCTTGATCACCCTGTTGGGGTTTATTTTGCAATAATGCCCATCTGATTGTAATTTATATGGCTTATTGCTCTTCTGTTTACCAAATAAATATATAAAAGACATACAATATTGATTTGAAATTATGTGAGAAAAAAAAAGGGTGCAATAGATGGCTTATATACAAAAATATTTCACCACAGAGCGCTGCAATGACCAGTCAGAATCAAGTATTCCTGCTTATTTAATTATAAAGTACTATAAAACAAATCTGTTACTTTTTTAGAAACAAAAAGTCAATGAGGATTGACGGCAAATAAACGGATGTAGCCTATTTCCTGTTTGACCTCCCATTAAGAAAACGATTTCTCCTCAGTTGACACCCTTCATCTCAGTTGTTTATCTCTCTTTACTTATAAAAAGTTGTTTTCCTCATAAAGAATCACATGGTTTCCCTGACTGCCTCTTCATGGTTCTGATCCATGAGCTGAATATCTGAGGGAGGGTTTTTCATATTCTTCTCAAACACATTTCGCTGTATGATAACTAATTATGTTGTCAAAGCAAGATGTCAGCTCTGTGTGCAGATTGATCTGTTCATCCTGCAGCGTGGAGCCTTGCCGATCCGAAGGCTGTTAACTGAGCTGTAATATGCATCGACGCAAAAATGCTATTACTTAATTTGCTGTTCTCTATCGATTACTTATTTCCCACTGAAAATGCCATTCTGCTCTACCAGTGTTCGATAACGACATCGAGATATTCTGTGACACATTATCAATAAAAAGGCAGCTGTGTTATTACTAGGACCATAGTCAGCGGAGGTATTAAGGAGATCTGGCAGGAAGCGCCGGCAGCAGAGAAGAGAAAAGAAATGTCAGGCAATCACGAAGCTGAGTGCACTACCGGCCAGCTTGCAAAAAGAGCATCTTAACTGGGCCAGAGGAATGGGGTAGTGCTGATTTTGCAAGGCCAGACAAAGGGCCCAGTCTGCAAGCTCTGCCAGAACATCACATAACTCTCATCGTCTGCTTCTCACTGTTTCTCCCCCTCTCTGTCTTGTCTTCTTTTCAGATCAAGCATCGAAGTCACACTGAGTTCATTCTATCAGTGTGCTTAATTGCTCAGAAGTAATCAGCGGCATCAGGTTTAGGGCATGCACTGTTCACATTAAAGGAATGAACTGTGCTTTCCAGCAAAAGGAGGTGGATCCAAAGGGATCTAATGTTATTGCTTTGTGTTGACAAACGCCGCAACCCTTTTTAAGAGATTGGCTTTAAATGTATTCACGTTTTTTGTGACACTTTTACCATTCGGAGTCCCCAGTCTGAGACACTGACCAATTTTTAAGATGGCGCTGAGTTGGAACTCTATTGGAAATCTGACAAGCAGGCAAATGCTTAAATTGAACACTTGTACTGTTCATCTGTGCCACCTTAGGATGCCCTGACCTATGAACTTTGACCCCCGTGAACATATTTTCTCATTAGCATGTACTCTTTATTGTCAGTTTATGTGTCAATGGGTTATTAAGCCTCAGAGCGTATTTGGTTCCACTGAGCATTACTGTACCTAATTAAAAGCTTGATTTTAATTGAATTAATAATCCTATGAGTGGATTATTTCTGAGCAATCATAAAATGTAGATTGCTTTAGTGTCTTAAAAAAAGAAAAATCCATTGATGACTGGTATTGACTTATTCCATCACCTTTACTTCCAGGATCCCCTCAAACGGAGGTCTCTAAAGAGGACATGAGGGACAATTTGAGCTGTGAAAAATGGCATGCAGGGTAAAAGACACTGGCTGGATGTATGATGGGACCATGGATGTATGATGGGCCCTTCAAGCCTTCTGGGTAAATGAGAACGAGCTCTTTGCTGATTGGATTAAATTGTACGGTTTGGCTATGTGAGATTAAGGGAGCATTAAAGAGAGGGAGTGCTTGGGATCCATTTAAGGGTCTCTGTGTTCAGATCTATCTATATGTGCTTTCATCTCCAATAACTCACATATCCAACTCAACTGATAATTGACCCGTATCATCTTTTGCCATAATTCACTTCTGGGATATTGTAAGTGTGAGTTTGGCTTGCCTTGCATAAGTATTAGTGCTCTATTATGAACATTTCACATGAGTTGATTGGGATTGATCAGTGGTCCATACCACTGCACAAGCCAATTAATGGCTGTCTCCTAGGGAGAGTCTGGTTGGCCGAGCCGCAATAGATGTAAATGCAATTGATTGACTGTAAGAGTTAGTCTAAGTGATTTGGCCCTGTAAATCGGGCGAGCAGAGTGTGGGCTACATCTGAGAGGAGTCTTTCACATCCGTCACAAGAAATTGCTTCTGTTCTTCCATCTTCTAGGGTGTTTGTGTGCAAATCGAGGAGAAAACCAGAGTAGGAAAGGTATAAGAAAACTGTAAGTGCTGTAAAATCAGCCAGGGGAAAGTACTTCTTTAACAAGCAAATCTCTTTACGACCCCCCTAAGACCCGAATGGGCCATGCTGCAATCTCATTCTGCTCTCCCTCATCACTTAGAGAGGTCATTGACTTCCCCTACAGCCTCCCTGTCCCAAAAGGCATTGGCTCTGTGGGCTGACATCAGCTGGTGACTGGATGCTCGTACCGGAATTAATGTAATCAGTAATTACTGGATGAGCCAGAGGGGCAGCATGTCTGTAGACAGAAAACTTGCAAATACAAAAATGCTCAAAAGTTTGGGATTAGTAAGATTTTTTAAATGTTTTGAAAAAACGGATTTGAAAAAATGAATTGCAAAGGCTGCATTTATTTGATTAAAAATACATGTATGGTAAAAATCAGTAATATTGTGAAATATATTTATTTAAAATAGGGTAACGGTGGGTAACAGGGAATGTTTTTTCAAGGGTAATGATGAGGCACTTACAGTGGAAGTAAAAAGCAAGATTTAAAAAGCAAAAAGGTAAAGTTAGTAAGAGTCACACTACCAATCAAAAGTTAGGATTCGGTAAGATTTTTAAAAATGGTTTTGAGTCACTCAAAGGTTGCCTTTAAAGAATTAGAATTTTAAATTATTACAATTTAAAATAACTCTTTTCTATTATGTTGTGGAAAAATTTAATATTTATGTTTGAGTTCACACAGAAGTCAAAATCTGCTTTAGCCATGCAAATCACCTCTCTTAGTTCAAAAGACCCAGTGTCTGTGGAAACCCAGGGGGGTAGCGGCAGGACACCTGAAATTGAAGGCCTTCCTGAACCAAAGGTGTCGGATAATTTAAATTAGTTTTAAGACAAAGAGGGACCATTTGTGTATTGTGTTTCTTGCCTTTACCCTGTGTGGAAAATGGAAAAATACTGAGAAGGTGTGTTTAAACATTGGGGGTATAAGAGTTTGTGTTTTTTCTTTGTGTCTCCAGTTCACACTCAAGGCAGCCCGAGCGGCTGCACTGACCGTGGCTCTTCCTTGCAAGGAAAATAAATCTTTATAAAGACGATTGGATCATGGTTTGTCTCTTATTAGTGATGTCGACGAATTAATTTTTGCCATTACAATTACAATATATTTTAAAATGTAATTTATTCCTGTGATGGCAAAGCTGAATTTTCAGCAACCATTACTCTAGTCTTCAGTGTCACATGATCGTTCAGAAATCATTCTAATAAAAATCTTTTGTAACATGGTAAATGTCTTTGCTTTACAGTGTCCTTATTACACGTTACATGTAGTTATACTATAGTAATAACTATGGTAGCACTTTATTTTACTGTCCTGTTCCTCATGTACATATGTTATTACAATAACTGGGTAATAACTAAGTATACCAACCCTGAACCTACCCCTAAACCTAACCTTAACCCATGAAGTTACCTTATATTAACCAGTAAGTAAGTACACTGTAAGTATACATAAGTGCACATACTGTAAAATAAAGTGCAACCATAACTATAAATTGTGCATAAATACATGCAACTAAACCTAAACTAACCCTATAGTAAGTACATGTTGTTAATTATTATTACTCTGTACTTAAGTGTATAATTACACTGTAACACGACACATTGAAATAAAGCGTAATTAAAAAACTCTTACTGGCCCCAAACTTTTGAATGGTAGTGTACGTCATGTTAAAAAGATTTGTCATCCTCGTTTTTAATAACAGATACAGTAAGGTAAAACTGCTGCTCAGAGAGGTTGTTTTGCCTCTGTTTTATTTCCTAATTTAACTATGAGAGATTTGAGATAAAATTAAAGACCTACTGTATGGTAGCATGGGCGAATGACTTCTGTTAGGACCAAGAACAGGGGTGTATTTTCCCCTAAATTGCCCTATTTCCACAAATGGACTCTTATTGATTCTAAGAATGCATCCCCTCAAAACAGATAATCTGTTACTGCCATTTGCCTCCTCTAGTCACCACTTAAGTATAATTACCCAGAAGTCAATACGGCTGCCAAGCTGCTGCCACAGTTAACCTTTGAGTTACCAGTCACAAGCATCCCGCTCAAATGTCCTCTCAGCCTGGCTCTGGGTTTTTAATTAAACTATTGTCTTGTCAATTAATAAAAATGTTCTCTGTGCTTAATGAGCTCAAGGCATCTTAAAGACAGTCAGCTGTAGATGAGGCCGCAGGGGAACTGCATTAACTAGAGATAGTTGCAGTTTAGCTGTAGATAAAGCAACTTTAATTACTGTAGCATCTAATTTATGCCCTTTATGGACCATGCTTTAATTAGTCGTGGCAATATCTGGCAAACTATATCTTAATCTGAGCATATTTGAAGTAATGTGATATTCCCATAGTCTATTTAAACTGCATTTTTATTTGTTTTAATATTTTTCTGTTGCCATGATGAAGGTTCTCTTACGAGAGGTTCTCTCGTATTGCGTAAGTTCCTTACGCTACGGGAAAGTATTCTTTCTTCGAGATTTCTGAAAAACCCAAAATTATCCTTAATTTTGTAACATTGTCAACGCAGTGCGGCAGCCTGGCAGACCATAGCAGGCTATACCAGCGTGCTATTGGCTGCTCTGCTGGCAACTGCAGCAGCCTATCGGTGAGCCCGCGTGACGTGGCGACCAATGAGGGCGCTTCGCGCCCACCTGGCTTCATTTGCCTACAGGTGGGGCGTGGCCACGTGTATATAAGCAGGGCTCACGGGCTGCATATTCGATTTTCTTTTCTTCAGCGAAGCCCTTCGCATCGCTGGATCTGGAACCCGCCGCCGTGATCGTGCAGACGAGCAAGCAGAGGACAGCGCCGAATCGGCTCGACGGATGCTTCCTGAACAGTCGCCGCCGTGCGCCCACCGCCAGGACTGCACCTTTTCTGCCAGAGCTTCACGAGGAGCTCGCGAAGTCCTGGAACGTGCCATTCTCCGCGAGGGTCTCGTCTCAGGCTTCTTCGACGCTCTCACAAGTTGACGGCGCGGCTGAGAAAGGCTACAACGCTATCCCTCCGGTGGAAGAGGCGGTTGCAGCGCACCTTTGCCCGCCTTCTGGTTGGCGTTCAAAGGCTGCCCTCCCGTCTAAGTCCTGCAGAGTGACGTCATCGCTGATCGGCCGCGCTTTCGCTGCCTCCGGTCAAGCTGCGTCTGCTCTGCACTCTATGGCCGTGCTGCAAATCCTCCAAGCCAATCTCCTCCGCGACCTGGACGAGAGGAGCTGTGACGCTGAGTTGATCACGGATTTGCGAAGCGCGACGGATCTCTCCCTCCGCGCTACCAAGACCGCAGCACAAGCCATCGGACGCTCTATGGCCTCCCTCACGGTAGCTGAGCGCCACCTCTGGCTCACGCTCGCGGACATGCGAGAAACAGAGCGCGCGGCCTTCCTAAACGCCCCGCTCTCCCCGTCTGGGCTCTTCGGACCAGCGGTCAAGGGGATCGTCGACCGCTTCTCTGAAGTGCAGAAAATGACGCAGGCCATGAACCTCTTCCTGCCTCGACGCCCCGGCACTGGCAATAGCTCCATTGCTCGCCGTCCTCGCAACCAGCCAGCACCGAGCTCCACGCAGCGCCCAGTGCGGCCCCCTTCGTCTCAGCGAAGACCGAGCGGCCGCCCCAGATCGCGCTCTTCCAGCCGTGGTAAGCCGCCTCCCCCTCGGGGCCCCCGGCCTAGGATCGTGCTGAAGTCCGAGCCTCCAAAGCCCTCCTAGCCAGAGGCAAGAAACGACGGTTAAGTCCCGCCGCGGCCGGACCACCGTCAAAACTCTCTTTCCTGTCAGCCCCCACCACTGTGGCTGCTGCAGATGGATTTCACGCAGCCAATGAGCCGGCAAAAACGCCCTCTCGCCTGTCAATAACCGCCGTTTTTACGGCGAACCAGAGAAATCACAAAAGTTGCATTATTTCTGGTTGCACGGCTCACGCCGTATGTGTTTCAAATGCAGTAAATGTGCCCACTTTTCTGTGTTCACCCCTGCACACAAGCACTATAAACCCCGTGTCCCCCACTCACATAAAGCGGCCTCCGGCCGCTCGAGTGCTAGAGTTAGGTCACGTGTCCGCTTGTTTGCGTCCACGCCTAGCCACCACACGCGCTGTCACACAGCCACTCTTAACCGGTCATGTTCCACGCGTAAGAGTTGTGCCCGCTCAAACGCGCTCACACATTTTCGCGAACATTATGCCTCAGGCGCTATGCGCCGCGCCACACACTATTTGTTCTCCGCCCAGGGTGGCCGAAGCAATGAGTGTAGGGCCACACACAAGCCAGTCCCCGCTCAAAGCGGCAGAGATACAGTGTGTAAGGCGGCCAGCCATCGAGAGCGATCGGCTGGCCCACAGCACAGAGAGCGCGCGCACCGCGCCCGCCCCTCCTATACTGGCCGTCAAACCCGCGAAGCGCGGCGTTTCGAGCCCGGAGGCCGTTCTATCCCGCGTGGCACACGCGAAAACGTGGGAAGCCATTCCAGGTGTATCAGAATGGGTGCTGAGAACAGTGAAGCACGGCTACACTCTGCAGTTCGCTCGCCGCCCTCCGCGCTTCTGTGCGCGTACAGAGACGAGAGTGAGCGAGGAAGTAGCACATCTACTTCGAGCGGAGATAGCCACACTGCTGTGCAAAGGGGCTATAGAACCGGTTCCCCATTCTATGAGCGAGTCAGGCTTTTACAGCCGGTATTTTCTCGTGCCAAAAAGGGACGGGTCGCTCAGACCGATTCTGGATCTGAGGCGTCTGAACAAAGCTCTTATGAGGAGATCGTTCAAGATGCTCACGACCAAGCAGATCCTCGCGCATATTCGCCCGAGAGACTGGCTAATTTCCCTAGATTTGAAAGACGCATATTTTCAAATCAAGATAACGCCGCGTCACAGGCCATTCTTACGATTCGCCTTCGACGGCCAGGCTTATCAATACACCGTCCTTCCGTTCGGCCTGTCACTAGCACCCCGTACATTTACGAAGTGCATGGACGCGGCCCTCGCTCCCCTAAGAAACCAGGGGATGCGAATATTGAACTACCTGGACGATTGGCTCATCCTGGCGCAGTCAGAGGCCGAGCTCCTCGCCCACAAGGAAATGCTGCTCAGCCATCTGGACAGCTTGGGGCTCACGGTCAATTGGACCAAGAGCTCATTAGTGCCCACGCAATCAACCTCATTTCTGGGTTTGAATCTGGACACTGTGACTATGTCTGCCCGCCTGTCACCCCAACGTGCGCGCCAAGTTCGGCGCATGGCTGCGTACTTCCGGCCGGGCAAAATCGCACCTCTCAAGCTTTTTCAGAGGATGCTGGGACGTATGGCCTCAGCCGCAGCTGTGCTCCAGCTGGGCTTAATGCGCATGCGCCCGCTGCAACGCTGGTTAAACGCCCGAGTGCCTCACAGAGCCTGGGCTTCCGGAGGCTTCAGGATCAGAGTGACTCAGGGCTGCGTTGCAGAGCCCTGGGCCCTGGTTAGTAGCCAACTGGTACCAGCGGGGAGTGACAATGGGAGCCATCTCACACCGCAAAGTCATCTTGACGGACGCCTCCACCTCGGGTTGGGGCGCCGTTTTCGAGGGCAGACCGGCCTCGGGCCTCTGGTCGAGCGGAGAAAAACTCCTACACATAAACTGTTTGGAGATGATAGCGGTAGAGAACGCGCTCAAGCAGTTTCTCCCGTTTATACGAGGACACCACGTGTTGGTCCGGTCGGACAATACCACGGTGGTGTCCTACGTGAACCGGCAGGGCGGTGTCAGGTCCAGGTGTCTGGGCAATCTGACGGAACGCCTGCTCGTGTGGGCACACAGCTCGCTGCGCTCGCTGAGAGCTGCGCACGTACCGGGCCACCTCAATGTGGGCCCGGACAAGCTGTCCAGGGGCCTCATTCTCCCAGGAGAATGGTCCCTGCACCCCCAGACAGTCCAGCTGGTATGGCGCCTATTCGGCAGAGCGGAGCTCGACCTCTTTGCAACAAAAGAGAACGCCCGCTGCCCGACGTTTCTGTCCAAAAGCGAGGATGCGCTGTCCCAACCTTGGCCCAGCCTCCCGCTGTATGCTTTCCCGCCGATTTCCCTATTGACCCAGGTCATAGCGAAAATCAGGGAGACGCACCGCCCGGTGCTCCTTATAGCGCCGCGCTGGGAGAACCAGATTTGGTACCCAGAGCTGGTGAAGCTGTCGCACTCACCCCCCTGGCCAGTTCCGCTGAGAGCAGACCTCCTCTCTCAAGCAGGAGGGTCAGTTTGGCATCCCCATCCAGAGCGATGGTCTCTGCATGTATGGGTGACCAACGGATACCTGTTGACCTGCCCGAAGGGGTTATGAGCACGATTTCACACTCTAGAGCCCCCTCGACGAGGCGGTTATATAGTTCTAAGTGGTCGGTGTTCACTGAGTGGTGTGCTTCCAAGGGATTGGATCCACAGCAATGTGGGGTCCAGCGGGTGCTCCCCTTCCTCCAGGAGCTGTTGGAACTGGGCAGGTCCCCTTCCACGCTCAAAGTGTATGTAGCGGCTATAGCAGCGTTCGCTCAGACGACGCTAGGCAGCACGCTAGGAAGGAACGAGCTCATCATCCGTTTCCTCAGAGGAGCCAGACGGATGAATCCCCCGCGGCCCCCATCGGTTCCTATTTGGGATCTGGCCTTGGTCCTAGAGGCCATGAAGGCTCATCCTTTCGAGAGACTCAAGACTGTGGAACCGAGGTTCCTTTCGCTAAAAACCGCGTTCCTGATAGCTCTGGCTTCAGTAAAACGCGTGGGGGATCTACACGCGCTCTCAGTGAGCCCGACGTGTATGGAGTTCGGCCCAAATGACTCCAAGGTCATTCTTAGGCCGAGGCATGGTTATATCCCCAAAGTGATAGGCACTCCCTTCAGGGCGCAGATTGTCTCCCTCTCGGCTCTGCCAGCACCCGACGAGGGGGACGGTGGCAATGTCCTCTGCCCTGTCAGGGCATTGAGGGTTTATGTCACACGCTCCGCCGCCTTCAGGCGTTCTGAGCAGCTATTTGTTTCGTTTGGAGGGCGCACTAAAGGTCTCGCCTCCTCGAAACAGACCCTATCCAGGTGGATAGTGGACGCGATTGCAGTAGCTTACGCTTCCAAACACCTGCAGTGCCCGCTAGGTGTCAGAGCACACTCCACTAGAGGCATGGCCTCTTCGTGGGCTTGGGCCAGAGGGATTTCCATCCACGATATTTGCATGGCGGCAGGCTGGGCCTCCCCGTCTACGTTCGTGAGATTTTACAATCTGGAAGTTCCTGCCTTACAGGCGAAAGTGTTATCAGTTCAATAAGGCTGTTGGTTCTGCCCAGTGATTCTGCGCAGACATAGCTCACATACTGGTAGTAAGTTCGGTACGAGGCTTACTTGAATTTGAAGGAGATCGGCGGTGCCGTTCCCTCATTTACGAAAAGAGCTGTCGTGAGTTTGAAGGTGACCGGCGGTGCCGTTACCTCACTCATATGACTAGATATTGTGAATTTGAAGGAGACCGGCGGTGCCGTTCCCTCATTTACGAAAAGAGCTGTTGTGAGTTTGAAGGTGACCGGCGGTGCCGTTACCTCACTTATATGACAAGATATTGTGAATTTGAAGGCGACCGGCGTTGCCGTTCCCTCATTCATGAGACAAGGTGTGGTGAATTTGAAGGCGACCGGCAGGTGCCGTTCCCTCATTCATAAGACAGGGTGTTGTAACCACCCGTTGTAACCACCCGTCAGTTCGAACGAAGTGTCTGTATATGTGGTGGCCCGTTTTCCTTACCGGCCACCCTGCCCGAGCAGTGTTTTTTTCCCCCGGTTCCCTGGGATACATATGCTGTATGCGAGGCGCGCACGGCGTTGACAATATGTTCCCGTAGCGTAAGGAACTTACGCAATACGAGAGAACCTCTCGTAAGAGAACGATACTCGGTTACTTAACGTAACCTCGGTTCTCTCTAGAAGAGGGAACGAGTATTGCGTTCCTTGCCGTGCGCCCCGCGGGCTTTTACGCTTCAGAACTACGAAAACCGAATATGCAGCCCGTGAGCCCTGCTTATATACACGTGGCCACGCCCCACCTGTAGGCAAATGAAGCCAGGTGGGCGTGAAGCGCCCTCATTGGTCGCCACGTCACGCGGGCTCACCGATAGGCTGCTGCAGTTGCCAGCAGAGCAGCCAATAGCACGCTGGTATAGCCTGCTATGGTCTGCCAGGCTGCCGCACTGCATTGACAATGTTACAAAATTAAGGATAATTTTGGGTTTTTCAGAAATCTCGAAGAAAGAATACTTTCCCGTAGCGTAAGGAACTTACGCAATACTCGTTCCCTCTTCTAGAGAGAACCGAGGTTACGTTAAGTAACCGAGTATCGTTCTCTAATATTAAAATATAAACAAAATATATATCACACATATGCCTTCGTGTTAACCTATTTTTGTTAAGCACTGAGTGATTTGGCAAAATGTGTTCTATTCAGTATATTGAGGTCTGTCTGATTTGCTGATTAAATTTGTGATTACTATTTTAGGAACATTTAAACCCTTGATTATACTAACCACCACAATACATGCTCTGAATACACTGCCATATTGCAGGCAGCATTTAAGAAAATCAATTCACAGTTATGAATTGGCCATGTCATAATCTCTCCAGGAGATAATGCATTTTCCAGCACTGGCGGTTGATTTATACAGCAGATGACAAGCCATCCATGAAATATGTAACCCCCTTCAGCTAACGGACTACTACAACCAGCACCATGATCAAACTGAGCTTGTGCCAAAAACCAGAAAGACATTAGGCTAAAGATGAATTTGTCATACAAGTTATGCCCTTATGTAGCTACTATATTGGTTTCTGTTTTAATCAGCAGAGTTAATTAAAACTGTTTAGATTTTATTACAGAATTAAATTGCATTTCTATAATGGATCAACATAAGCATTACTCCATGACAAGATTTATAATAGCAGTGGCTGACTATTCTGCCTTGTCTGGAAATACACATCACATCTTTATAGAACACATTTCCCCCCTCTTCCAAACACACAGATGAGTGGTTCATCACAATTATTTTATCCATGTCAATATTGTGTATGTGTTTCTGCAATGCAACACTGCAATCAGGCTTCTTGCCTTTAGCCAATGGGGCTAATGAGTGTAATTGATGACCTCTAGTATTTCTAAGTTAAATAATTAGGAATTCTGCACTGGGCCTATTAATCTTTGCCAAATAGGCAAAATGCCTGACCAACCATCACTCTTGATTACTGACCAAAAAAAAAACTTAATTAGGATTGACCCCCCCCATCCCCCATTTTATTCACCTCTTATTTTGCTTCACAGTAAATCTCAGCTGCACTTTAACAAAGTGATTAAGGTAAATGTACACTTGTTTTGTTGTTTTACTGCAATTTTCTGTCTTATTAATGCTGAGAGTATTAGGAACATTATTTGTATTATATCCCCCTCACATGTTTAATAAGAGGTTCGATATGATCCCAGTTGCAAACACATTTGTTTACATCACTGTTGTTTGAGTGCTATATGTCCGATTCGTGAGCGAATGGTTTTAAATCAGGGATCTCCAAACCTGCAGAGTTTAATCAGGGCCACTGACCTGCAGAGTTTAGCTCCAACCCCAATTAAACACACCTGAACCAGCAGTGTCTAACTAGGGCCTTGTAAGACACTGATTAGCTGGTTCAAGTGTGTTTATTTGGGGTTGGATCTAAACTTTGCAGGACAGTGGCCCTCTTGGACCGAGTTTGGAGACCCCTGTTCTAAATGGTTCTATAGTCGGATATTTTCCATGAATCAGTTAAAAACGAGTCGGTTCACAAATCGGACTGAATCAGTCCGAGCGGTCGATAGCGAGTCAACAACTCACTGACTCGTTGAATTGAAACAAAGATTGCTAAGCCCTTAAGAGCATTTGGACTGCACTTATGATTTAACTGAGGCGAAAAGTAAGTTGTTTTAATATCCTCCTAACAGAAATGTTAGACTAATAAAATTGCTGTAGCCTATATAAATAGTACTCAGTGGTGAAAATTAAGTAGGCTATAGGCTAATGTATAAGCTATATCCTGTTCTATTAAACTAGTAGTCCACCACATATGACTTTATTAGTACGTTTCAGAGCATGAATGCCAGCAATGACCACGTACTGGCGCTGTTATTGTGACTAGTGATGTGTCGTTCATGAACGATTCGTTCATTTTGAACAAATCTTTAATATGACTCGGGACTACCGAGTTGTCTCAGAGAGTGATTTGTTCATTTTGTGTTGACCGCGCATGCACATTACGCTGAATCTGTACTGGAAAGAACAAAAATGATTAGTTCATCTTTCGAGTCTCGAGTCTCGAGTCTCGAGTTCGGGTTTGAGTCTTTCGTTCTTCCTGTCAGTCCCATAGAGTCTATGCTGTCAGTAGCGGAAACAGAAAAGATTCGTTCTTTCGAGCTCGGGTTTGAGTCTTTCGTTCTTCCTGTCAGTCCCACAGATTTTAGTCGTTCTTTTGACACGTGACTTTGTCACTGTATTGAACACTAGTTCACAACCTTTTTACTAACAAGCACGTAGTTATTTTTTTATTTTATTTTTATTTTTTTATATATAATTCTCAGTTAATATCAGACATATACAAATATGGGAAATATATTGACTATTCAAGTCTAACATTACAAAATCAAGTCAATTAGACTATTACTCGTTTTGAATCAACTGTATTTTATTTTTCTCTATTGAGTTATATTATTTTTTGTCCTTGTGTTATTAATTAATAAAAATCAGTTTAAAAATGTTACCTAAACCTATAGCTTATAGGCCTATAGCACCTATACAAAAACATATTACACACACACACACACACACACACACACACTATATATATATATATATATATATATGTATATGTGTGTGTGTGTGTTTGCGCTATATGATTCAAAATGAGTAATAGTCTAATTGACTTGAATTTGTGATGTTAGACTTGAATAGTCAATATATTTCCCATATTTGTTTATGTCTGATATTAACTGAGAATATGACAGGAAGAACGAAAGACTCAAACCCGAACTCGAGACTCGAAAGAACTAATCTTTTCTGTTTCCGTTACTGACAGCATAGACTCTATGGGACTGACAGGAAGAACGAAAGACTCAAACCCGAACTCGAAAGAACGAATCTTTTCTGTTTCCGCTACTGACAGCATAGACTCTGTGGGACTGACAGGAAGAACGAAAGACTCAAACCCGAACTCGAGACTCGAGACTCGAAAGATGAACTAATCATTCTGTTCCCGGACCTGTGTCACATGGCCCGGCCCAGCCCCAGATCAGAGTCAGACACAGACAAGTCGACAACTAAAGTCTCGAGGAGTTCGAAGACACGAGAGGCGGAGAACAAACGTGATAAATATGAAGTTGCAAAAGAAAGAATGTCTCGGTTCAGGAGGTGAGGTGAACTAACAGAGTTAGACTGCAATAGCCTGACCCAACAACTAATCAATTAATTAAACGTTTCAGTTTCTTATCATTTGGCTTTGGTTGCAGTACCCTATAGTTTATTTTTATTTAGTTTTACAAATGTAATCAACATTTTCATAAGTACTAGATGGGTTGGGCTATTTAACATGTCATTTTAATTATATTTAGCTGAAATGAACGAAATGACTCGAAAAAAGATTCGTTAATTTTGCTGAACGAGACTCAAAGATCCGAGTCAGTAAAATGATCCGAACTTCCCACTACTAATTGTGACGTTAAGGAATCACTGAATCGTTTTCAAACGAACCGTTCTAAAGAATCGATTCGCGGTAATGAAATGCACTGTTATGACCCCACCTATCGGACATTGAAAAACATACGTATTATTGTTCAGTTATCGCTTGTTTATTCTATGGTGCTTATCTGCCACCATAGATAACACGTTTTATATATATTTATTATTATAATTTACAGCACTTTTGAAACGAAACATCTTGTATCTTAGCTAGAAGTTCAAAATCCAAATTATCACAAGTTCGCATGATTAACCTTGACATTTCAAAGTACGGAGTTTGTTGCTTAAACACTTGCTCACTTCGCACTTCCGCGGCTCTGCTCTCGATAACACACGCCTCGGTGGGATAGAAACATATGACGGGCGGCGTCGGGTCCTACGGTTGTCGGTATGAGGTCTCTACCTCACCTCGCTCGCTTTTCTGGAATGTACAGCCGTTCCGCCTCTGAGGGTACTGAAGGGTACAGCTGATGCCCGAAGGGCATAAAGGGAGGTAACCAAACTAGACGAGCCAGATCAATTCAGCCTATAATGTCAACACATGATCTGAAGTTGAAGCAGTCAAGTTGTCAAAGTGGAGTGAAAGCCAGCGTGACTTGCGTTCTCTCAGATCAGGAGAGATTTTACACGCACACTGACAAATCACGGTAGGCTACAAAGTTCTCACTTGCGCTGTGAGGATACGTTCTTTTTCTGTTTCTCTCACACATGTACTACTTTTCCTACTTTTCCCTCTCTCCTAAACTGCTCTTATCCCTATCCGCAGATAGCATTATGGAAGTCTGTAGCTTTAAGTGGACAGGTTGAAGTTCTTACGTAGTTAGAAGAGCCTGCGTCTGCGTAAATATTAGTTTGCTTATAGTAAAGTGTAGCCTTCAGTTGTACTTCAGCAACTAATATAAG
The DNA here is from genome assembly GCA_023566225.1 of Romanogobio albipinnatus. Lineage (NCBI taxonomy): Eukaryota > Metazoa > Chordata > Actinopteri > Cypriniformes > Gobionidae > Romanogobio > Romanogobio albipinnatus. Next base: position 27,964,575 of record CM042260.1, on the reverse strand, counting down.
CAACTCTTATAATCAAAGAATTAGAACAAGAAATGCCAATGGATTGAACATTGATTCATCTCTTGTCTGGCACCACCCCAGTTATATAATACCGGCTGTTTCCTGCAAATAATCAAGGATATAAGATTTAAAAAAAACTTTACCACCATGTTTGCTTGACCCTCAGTTTAATTGTTTTAGATGATTTTAAACACGCCCCCATAACATCTAATGAGTCGCCAATGGTTTTAATCTTTTGCTGAATGTCATCCTAACATGTCTCACCATGTTTACGGTAATACTTTAGGTCTTATGAAATTTGTTACACCCATATTGTATAATTAGGTTTAAAAAAATGCAACTAATCATTTTCTTTGCAAAACAAATTAAATTTCACTGTTAGCGTCATGTGTCGATATACTAACAAAATATCTGTGGGTGTTCCTATGAAGAATATTTCTGAAGGGAGTGAACCGTATGTTTTCACTAAGGAGTTGCAGACATGTGGATTTCATGTGTCTGTTAAGAAGATAAGTTCTTCCCGCTCTCTGTAGGTTATGCTGTAGCAGTACTGTAATGCCAAAGCTTGATTAGGTTTCAGAATAAAAGTGAACAAGAGACGTTACATCCTGAACCATCAGCTCAACACATCCACAACAAGAGGGATTTAGAAACTAGCACGGCATCTTCTCCAGCGTTGCCATTAGCAGGCCAGCAGAAAAGCAACAAAAGTGAGTTTATATGCCCAGATTATACATGTGATATTATCATGCTGTTGTTTGCGATGCTTCTCTTCATTTGGGGTTATTGCTGATCAGATTTGCAGATCAAGCAGATAATACTGCTCAGACCTAAGAAAGACTCCAGTAGGACATCTGAGGGACGGACAGAATCTGCCAGATTCACTTCCACTATTTCTATCAGTCTTCCCACCAGAAGACGCAAAAAAGACACAGCAGAGGAAAAAACTTTGCAAACAAGGACTAATCTGTGAGTGTGATCTTTTTTTTTTTCTTCTTTTTTACATTTTTTAAAACATTTGTACACTGCTGTTGGGGGTTCACATGCATTAAAAAGAGATGTGCAATATCAAATATTTTCAATTTAATATTTTAAACTAAATCAGATTGAATTTTAGTAAGCCATTTATCAGTTATCAGCCATAACATGAACATATTTGTTGTTATATACAATATATATTTATATTGTATTGTTTAATATTGTTGCATCCCTGGATTTGATCAGCTGCTAAAATACAAGTTCAATTAATGCTTAACTTTACTGCGTTCACTCCAAAACTGTTAGTCTCCCTATTATGAAAATTTGATTCCACTTAATACACACCCACTGACTGCACATAATAACATCTTCTGTCATGTAAATTATGCCATAGCACTTTGCATTCTATGTCATTTGGCAGTTTTCTAGCCAGAACAGCAAACGCCCTTTCAACCTATGACTGGCAGTAATATACCTTATATAGCAATAAGTCATGATTTAATGACCATGAATGATAGCATGAAAGTGTATCGGCAAAGTTTTACTGCTTGGCTGTACCGTATCTAGGTGTGTTCATGTGTTCAACACCTTCATCTTGGAAACGGTAAATTGACATTTATTGTGCAGTATTACAGTATATTCTTTTCAAAAGTATGACATCACTGCACTCTTTTTTTAAACAGATTGAGTGTGTGCGTGTATCTGCCTGTATGCATTTATGTGTGTGAGACACTGTACTACTTATAAAACAGTTTAACCATGGACCCCTCCCTTCATGTCAGCCCAATGAATTGTTTACCCCTAAAATGCTTAAAATGAGAGAAAGGATGGAATGCTGTTGATCTTGTTTCCCTGCATTGTGTTGATGAATAAATGAAAGACATTGAAGTAGAAAAAGTATTTAGGGAGTAAGAATAGCGTGTAAAACATTCAGTTGAATGAAGACAAGAGATTTGTTTTCGTCTTTTCGTGTTTTCATATTTGTTTATCTGCCTGATGGAAATTAACTTTGTGAATTGCTGTGATTTATTTGAAAATCAAATGTAACATGGAGGCATGTTTTAACTTCAATGTTTGCTAAATCATATGCTATTTGACAGTTACAGCACACTTGAAGTGGGAAAGAACACAGCTAATCAACACAACACAGAGGTAAGCATCCAAACTAAGATGCAGACATGAGAATGCTATTTTTAGTAAGAGAATATTTGATGAAAATAAAAAAAAACTATGCTAGTTGCTATCAAATCATAGCTTGCTTAAATATAATACATTGTAAATGTATTGTAACTGCTCCACTGGGCCATGTCATGTTTGCAGTTTTGTCATGCAGAGTATTTCTCAGTGGAATGTGAAGCTCAATTGTGAAGTTGAACTGTCTATTTAAAGAGTTATGGAATGGGAGTGGTGATTTGTTCAAATAGTTCAAATGTGTGTGAGAAGCTTTTCTTACAATTTACCCAAGGAAGTGCAATTTAGTAGTGTTAAAAGTGCAAATTCTACTGTGCTTTAATTAGTGCCTGTGTTTTGTTCTAAATTTGTCACTAATCAAAACCTTTGTTGCTTGTTCTGACAGCTAAGGGACGTGCTTTCACCAACAGAGCAATGTGGCAAATCAGCTGGTGAATTATTTAAGGATAAGGATGGGCCAAAAGCAACCTTTGATGAAGACAGCTTTACCATTCTGCATCAACATGTACATAACACACCTAAGCAGGGACAAAATACAGGAATACAACACAACATAGGCCTTCATGAACAAACTCAAACAATCCACGACTCCCAAAGACATTCTACTCAACCTGTTTGTGAGGTACAAACAGAAGTCAAAAAGGATTTTGGAGCCAATGACTGTAGAGAGAATGCTCCAACAACTCCACAGTACCACAGTAATCTGACCTCCATTGGAGTGGACAGTGGATTAAAAGCAAGCACTGATTCCCAGCTTTTTGCATGCAATGCTGAAGTGCTAACCCAGGTCTTGACATTAGCCTCTTTTACGGCACTTGATTCTGAAAATACTCCTGATCCAGAACCCAGTCTTTTCAATCCTTCATCAGCTATGTTGACGTCTGCCCTGACCACAGTTCTTCCACCTTGGAGTGGCCGTCTTCGAAGAACCAAGCAAGGCAGCAATGAAGTAGAGCATGTACCCCAAGATTGTGGACAGAATATCAACCCATCTAGCTTATTTCGCCAAGATTGGCAGCAACAACTCTTTCTACCTTCCCAAAGGCAACCATCTGAACACATGTTGGCCAATGACAATGAAATGCATTTAACTGCTAGAACCCGCTTTAACGCTTTTGAATGGCAAAAAGAAAACAATTCCCCGAACGTCACAACCACAGTGCAGCCAAAGAGACCCATCTTGAAATCATCCTCTGTGGGCACGATGTACAACAGTACAGAATTGCATCCTTTTTCCACACCTCTGGACATTCGTCAGGCACCAAATTCAGCCCATTCAGGGTATAGGATATCCAAAACTGGAGATGAACATGGGCCTTTCAAGTCATTGAGCTCCAAGCCAACAACAAGCAGCCTACTTCTTTCCTTAAGAAGGACAAATTTGAGAAGCTCCAGTGCTGAGCCCACACAAACGCAGACTCCGATAACTAGGTCTGTCAGGTCCCTTACATTGCCTAGCAGAACTGTTTTGAAAACTCAATCATTTGCCCATTCTGTTACCGCTGAGGACCAAACCGACAAATACTCAGACATTCCTACAAGAACAGAGGAAATACCAGTCAGTCAATTCCCTTTCTCGCCTAGAATTAAGAATAGAGTGTCATTAAGGACAGAGCTGTTTCAAAACAAACCGGAGTCAGAAATTTCAAGGAGACTAGAAACTTCTTTTGCCAGAGCAGAGGAGGAACATTTCCCACAATCCACAACCAAAATGGGCAAAAATGGGAGTTCTTACTTAGTTCTTTTGAGGAGACAGTACAATACAGAGGACATTGATCCTGTGGAACAAAGTACTAACAACATCAACCTGCAAAACTTAAATATTACCAATCAAAAAACAACTTCACACACCACAATTTCTCCCAAAGATTCAACAACTTTTAATGATCGACAATCTGGCTTTAATGTTCAAAATTTAAAATCACATAGCACTCAAAATATGACAGCCAGCAATTCTTTGGGTACAAACACCTTCACAGACAGGCTTAAATACTCACCCAAGAAAGACTCTTCTGTAGATGGAATAAGCCCAACACCTATGGGACAGATATATCTGGACTCTAAGAAACATTCTCTGTTAAGTCAAAGCTCAATGGATCTTTCGAGCCCTCTTTCTCCAAGCAGACCTCTCAGAAGTGTCAGAGTACCAAGCATCTATTCATACCTTCGAGAGTCCAGCCCGGCTGTGTCTACCCCTTTCCCTTCCACCCCTTCTCCCCAAATAAAGAGAGCTGAAACATTGCCTACTCCGCGAGATGGAGGCATAACACTGCAGGGCAACCAGAAGACATTTCCCTCAAGATTTTCGTTCGATAACCCAATCGTACCACAGGCACAAACATTACAAAGAAGTTCTTATGGCTCCAGGTCTCATATAGCTCCAGCTCAATCTCTGCCTCCTGATTTTGGAAGAGGATCAGCACCTCGTCTCAGCACTTCTCCATATTCTAGCCTCATCTCCTCAAGACCTGCACTCAACAACACTTTACAAGAACTGTCCTCTCCACCTGTGGCTGTGTGTAAAACGCATACCAGATCTACATCTTATGATATAGACCCAAGCTATTCACTGTCCACATACACAAGGAGACCAAAGGAACAGTTAGCTTCTCCTAACAGAGAACAGAGGACAACAGTTCAAGCTTATACAAGCCCCCTAGATAATCACAGACCTGCCCAGCCATGCCTCTCACAAACTGCACCAGATGCAAGTTTTGTCATGGAAAGCCAAAGTGCAAATATAAGCCTACACCCAAGGCAGCCCAACACAGGCTCTAACAACTTCCCTCATCAGGAACATGATGGCTCAATGGCACTTCATCTTGATAAGGGTAATGCTTACCCCAAGCAAAGACTGAGTGAGAAAGAGAAGTATTTACAACCTAATAAGCTCACAGTAAAAAGTGAGACTCCACTCACAGCTGAGAAAGAGACGACAGCTTTGCATATGCAGGAAATGCAGAGTCCCAATTCAAAGAAAGGCCTCTTTGCTTCACGAGTGAAGAAAGAAAATGCCTTCTCTACTGTGTCTTTACCAGACAAAGAGGTTGTTAGTCCCCAGTATTTAAAAACCAAAAGACATTCGCCAGTGTTTAAAACAAGCAGTAGGATAGACCAGGTATTAAATCGATTGAAACTGACATTTGGTGTCAAAAGTTCAGACAGCACACTTGACACAATCACGAAAAAGAACAAGTCCCTCACCCAGCAACACTCAGACACTGAGACTGTTGAAAAATCAAAGACAGAGGAGAAAACATATTCTGGAATCCAATGGGACTCCTCTTTAACAACAGATGAAGCCTCTTTTGGTTCCTTGTCACCACTAACATTAAAGAAATCTGAGAATATATTAAATATGGATTGGCAAAACAGTTCTACAACTGAACAAAAGTGTTCCGGGTGGACGTGGGAGGCCCCCAAATCATCTTCAACCACTGATAATGTGTATAATTCCTCTTTTGGGTCCTTGTCACCATCACCCTTAACATCAAAAAAATCATCTGAGAATGAATTAAATTTTGATCAGCAAAAGAGGCATAGCGATGAAAATGGAAACCAGTCTCACAGCAGGAGCTTTAGTCCGCACAGGCTAAAGGCCCAAAGTATGAACCGTTCTGCCACCTTGCCACATTACAGTAAATCCTCTGTCGGCCCCCGATCACCCTTTTATTTGTTTGATTCAGAAGACATTCAAAATGACAATGTGTTTTATAGTCCAGTGAGCAAAAAAACGAACTCGCTTTGTGAGTCTGATGACTACTCTCCACCGAGTGCAACGCTACAAAACCTTATGAGGTCTCAGTTGTCCTCTTCGTGTGCAGACTTAAAGTATGGTCTGCACTATGGACGATCTTTCTCAGTCAGCAGTGTAGTTTCAAGCCGCCCATCAGGTCCTGGACGAATCTCAACAAGCAGCGTCAGCGACCTCTCAAGTTTGGATGACTTTATGCCGAATTATACATCTGTTGACTCTCCAATGAGTAGTAGCTATTCCCCAAGCTATGTCAGTGGTATACAGTCTCAACATGGATATACAGATGATCATCTCGATCATGACGATGCAGACCCAACCCCACCTCCATCACCAACTTCATCCTCTTCACCTCGTCGGATATCCCAGGCTCCTGCCATGTCTTCCCTCATGAGGACAACTCCAGAAAATCTGTCTCCTCGAGGTATCCTGCCAACTAGGAGCTACACAACCAGCTTGACTGTTTTTGAGGAGTCTGGTTCTGACACCACAACCGATGATGAATACTATGTTGACAGTGGTGGTGATGATGAGGTAGAAACGGAACTTTAGAGGAGAAAACTGTTATTCAATTCCATGTTGTTTACATGTGCAGGACATTTTGTTTTCCTGTGCATGGAAAATCTGCAGCAAAATTAGGCCTCTGTTAAACTAACAGAATCCAGGACGTATATTAATAGAAGCCATTATATCAGAATTATAAGCATGCTATTTATCAGAACATTTTTATACAGTAAATATTATGAGCTTTTTTAATTCTTTAGTGCTTGAGGATAACAATGTTTGATCTAATTATGAATGTATTTACAATACAGAACATTGCACTGTTGTTTCATTAGGTCTTTTGATATTTTCTGAAACTTGAGGCACTGAAATGGTGAGTTCTTACATCATTCATTTTGTTGTGCGCTGCCTCCTGTAGGTCATAGGTTGTTTTATTCACTGTAGTATTTTGAAGCACAGCTTGTCAGTCACAATACATTATTTTCCCAACAGTCTATAGTCAGCAGCTGTCAACTTAGTAACTGAACCACAACTATGTGTCGAAATGTTTTTTTAGCTCATACTGCCTCATTAAAAGAGTCAGAAATCAGAATAGAAAAATAGTTGCCCATACAACATTGGAGTTTCATCATGACTCCACTTCAGTTATGACTAACTCTCTGCAGATTGTGACATTACAGAAGCTTGCTATCCATTTAATGTTATTTTTAAAAATAAATGTGTGTGGTAAAAAAAAACAGTGGTGGGCCCTGGCATATGCAAAATTCACCTTATAAACTTTTCAAAATTCTACTAGAACAACTAAGCATTCTGAAGACCTCACATTTGTTGTTTTTTTGCTGTATAATATAACTGTGCTGTTTGTGCGCGTCTTTGGCTTCGGGCATTGTCATCATAATTGATAATTTATTGTAATTTATTATGCAGGGCAGGGGGCTGGGGAATAATTTCTTTCCTAGAGCCTTCGGGAACTCCATAAGACAATTGCAACATTGATCACAACAGTACAACTAAAGGCTTTATAACAATACACATGTACGGTCCTTTTTGTGAGGTTATTTTTTGACTTTCATCATTAATAACAATATTGTGATATTTATGCAAATGTAATATATTGACTGCATTGGTTATTATTGCTGTGCTAAGAAAAAATGCAGTGTAGAGGAATACCGATCACTTATAAAAATGTAAATAAAGTATAAATGACTAACTTTGTCTGCAAATGACTCAAGTTAAACTGCTCCGTTAATCTTTAACACGTTGACTAGCAAGTACACTCAGTAAATATAAATATATCTAATAACACAGAAATGTCTTAATTACAGCTTATTAAAACCTTACGCTGTTGTTTCATGTCACAACCTGTCATCGCTTAAAATGAAATGTAATTGCACAATGAACGGTAAGAGTGATACTCATACACCTATTTTGGCCCTTTGAAGCTGAGCGCTAGCAAATATTCAAATGTGAACTTTTCTTTATTATTATTCAACATTACAAAACATCACAGTATTAAAGCAATACACATAGAAAATAAAAAAATATACACAGATACAGATAAGAAGGGTAACGCAAAAAACAACGACAATGAAAAAAAATTACATCTTAAGAGGACAAAAAGGTTGAATATAGAGATGCAGATTTAATTGCTTTGGGATTAACAGAGCTTTGGATAGTTTCCATATACTTGTCTAGATCATCTTTGAATAGAGAAAAGAGGCAAAACATTTTTGCTTATGTATGTGAAAGTAAGAAACAAATTAATTATGTAATATTTCCCTATGTTCTCTTTTGAGTCAAACAAACCAAAGAAAATCTTTAAACAGAAAGAAAAGTCACTCACAAAATAAGATTCAAACATTAACAAATCTGACCAAAATGTCTCTGTGTGGGTACAAGTGAATGACATCTTCTTCAGAAGAGTGACAGAAACTGCAATCCACTTCAATGTCTGATTTATATTTACTAAGATTGACTTCGCTTGGCTAACATTTGTGAATTAATTCAAATGTTATTTCTTTTACTTTATTGGTAAGCCGATTATGAGACAAATACTTTCTCCCACTGTAAATTCTCTACAATATTATGCAACATGGTATTATTTAAGGAATTGTTATTATCTTTCTCTGGAAGAGAGCTTATTAAATAATTATTTTCTGCTCTACAGCAAAGCATACATTTCCAATCATTGTGTCAGTTAGGTTCAAAGATGGCCATATGAACTGTGAAGGGATATTTCATAGAATGAACACACAAACAGGAACGAGTAAATATTTTGAATCGCGTTTTTTACGAATCATTGAATGATTCAATTACTCATTCACTTATCGCCGCCTACTGGCGTAACCTGCTGAAAAGGCCACTGACTGAACGAATCTTTTTGATAAACGATTCTATTCTTGATGTTGGCCATGTAGGTTTTTGTAAGAAAAATGTTGTGAACAAATGTCAAATATACAACGTAGGCTGTATAATAATGCAATGGGGTAATGTGGGTCCTGATAATACAAAAATATTTTATGTTAGTAAAGTACTAGTGACCTATAGCTATCTAGTCAGTGACAAAGTGCAAGTATATTTGTCTAAAAAAATTCTGTATTTTCAGCTTCAGACTGTGAAGGTGTCACCATTGTCCACGTCTATTCATTTCGACCTCCAATGTAATACCACATATAGCTTTTTATTCAACGGTTTATGTTAACCTTTTACCAAATCTTGGACTATCGCAATAATATGGTATTGTGAGTTCAGTATCGTGATATGTATCGAATCGTGACACCCCTATAGTAACATTCATGTTTGACATCATTATCTGTAAGGGACACAGGCTGCATCCAAAATCGTCAAAAACTTTAGGCCTATGTTGTATTTTTAAGGAAAATACAACAACAATAAAATAGTAGCCTACAATAAAAAAAACTCGCTTATATTAAACTTTTATTACATAAACGAATAGGCTAAGACAGATGACATAAAATAGCCTACCTACCCGCATTAGCCTATAACAAATAAATAAAAGATATTTGGAAATTCCCCTTAAAAACGAATGCCTAGTTGTGGATCACTATTAAACAACAACAACAATAAAACAAAGACAAACTCTTATATTAAACAAAGAGATGTAGCCTATATATTTTTATTAACAAAATGATCTTGCGCTTTTGCTTCTGCTATACTCCTGTCAATCATCTCGCTCATCTGTCTACTCTCGCTTGCTGCAATGATTACAGTTACAGTAAAATTTAAATTCACCATCATCGGTGGCCACCATCAGCCGATTTTCATGACAGTATTTGTAATGACCATCCCTTGTCCAAAACTGAGCATATTGTAAAGAAAAGTTATGACTGCTGTATTTACACTTGACTGAACATTGGACACCCGCTCTTCGCTGTCTTGCCCAACTTCACCACACAAGTTTAACTCCACACATCTAAATAAAACAGGCTGGGTGCAGATTTATATTTCATATTTATTTTCTATATATATATTTGTGAAACGCGTTAAGTTGCACAGAAGAAAGCCCGATCTAGGACCTGCCCTGTACAGTTTAAGAAGACTATTCTTTTTTTGAACAGACCTGGGGAACGACAGATGACGTCACACGCTCAGATTTGCTTGGCCAATCGGCGGAAAGGGGCATCTCACGAGCGCCCACATGTAAAAAACGAATATTGAAGTCATTTACCCATGAACCAAAAAATGAAAAATCAAGCCGAGATCTCATTTTTTCGTTTTTTGAAAAAATCTGAAGAAAAAAAAAAACGAATAAAGGCGCCATTTTTTTCGTTTCTGCTTTTTTCATTTCAAATTGGAAAACAAACTATCAAAACATGTGCAAATGAAACGTTGAAGCTATAAACCAATTTGTAAACCACAAACGAAAAATGAGAAATCTAGTCGAAATCTCATTTTCCGTGCATTAATCTAAACAAAAAAACGAATAAACAAGCCATCTTATCCTTTCTCATTATTCCATTCCATGTAAGAAATGAAATGCACGGACCCAGGGCCGCCCTGACCAATTTGCTGCCCTAGGCAAGATTTTACTTGGTGCCCCTTGTATCAAGGTTTAGCACTACATGTTTTCAGTCTAAGTTGCGGAAACACTGGTACTGTTTTATTTTTTTAATGCATTGATGTTTTTTAATTTTTATCATTTTATATGATGTCCAGTCCATTATACCCCATCATTATGTTCATGATATGAACTTATGAATTTTAAAAGGCTGATGATAGTTAAACTATACAAAAATAGCACCTATGCCACATTACAGCCTAAACACAAATAACAAGTAATTGCATCTAGCATTCATGCTCAAACTATTGAGAACTAGCAAAAGTGTTTGTTTTCCAGTAGATGGCAGCAAACTTCCACTAATATGCACATTCATGTTTTCACCATGAATTAAACTGAGAAATTTAGATATTTAATGTGAAATTTACATAAAATGTTGCTATTTTAAATAAACCTGTATATAAATATCATTACTAATTTCAGCAAATACATTTTAAAATGTCCATATGTCCCCTTAAAACTGCACAACTGTAGAGTAAAAACATTAGGCTATTAAAAAAGTGATATTACATGTGTTTAAAAAACAGATATGATTCTTTTTGGCAAAATACACTGTCTGTGGCCACTGGAGAACCCAGAACAGCTGCTTGCATATAGTTTAAGGTAAAACTGGAATTAATTAGCGTACTATGCAAATAAATAAACTGTTATAATAAAAATAAACATTCATTACACCACTTTACCTCTGTCTTTACACTGCAAATATGCTCTTCTTATTAAGTCATTTTTTCTTGTGTCCAATCCAAACATCAAAAAATTCTTAAATCAAGATGTATTTACTAGTAAAATGACATTAGATAATTTTTTCCTTGTTTTCTGGGGGAAAAAATCTAAATGAAGTGAGTTTTATCTTAAAACTAGCACAATTATCTGCCAAATTGGGTGAGAAAAATTTTCTTATTTCTGTTTGGGACAGAAACAAGATTTCAATCAGAAACAAGATTATTTTTCTCACCCCATTGGCAGATAATTTAGCTTGTTTTAAGCAAAAAAACTCACTTAAGAAAAAATATAATTTTACTTATCTAGTAAATGCATCTTGGTTTAAGATATTTAGACTAGAAACAAGACAAATATACTAAATAAGAAGAGCATTTTTGCAGTGTTTCCCTTATATTGCCTGCATCAGAGGGCTTCTGTTTTTTATGACACTACAATTCGGCCATCCGTCATAAATTATCAGGCAACTTTCACCGTGTCTACACCTGGCGCGTGCGGCCAAGCACCCTAAAAAATGAAAGCAAACTGATCACGCGTTATATTTCTGACGCACTTCAAGCTCGGCGGGGGGGATTGATGAGGCGGACCGGGAAGATGCGGGGGACTTAGTTACGTTTTTTTGCGCTTTATTTGGTAATATTTCAAATTAATATGAATAAAATAGTATCAGTGATACATTTTGGTGCCCCTATGGATGAGTGGCGCCCCTAGCATTTGCCTATTCCGCCTATGCCACGGGCCTGCGGACCGATTACAAATCTCATTAACTATTTTCATGTTTAAATCTATGTCTTAAATTGAACAGCACGTAACGTTAGTTTTCCATTAAAAAGACTTTAGACTGTGAAATCTCATGTCGCTTTCTAGCATTGTGTTGAATGAGAGTGTGTTCACGTTGCTCTGGTAACGGCTCTTGTGAGTTAGGTGTGCAGCAGTCACACTTCCAGCTAGCTGTATTTTGTCATTTTGTTTCAACTCCCCCACTGTTTAGCTTACTCTTCGGTTGTAGTTTTAGCTCCCTCTACGTTTTTCACTTCAACATGTCTGCGCCATTTTGAAAATTCAATTACTTTACTGTTTACTTGATGATGGATTTGATTTAAACAGGCATCTTCTATCCATTAAACCGTTTCATTCGAGTACGCTAGTCTATATTTGAAAATATAATCTGTTTCTTGTGAGAAGGACTCCAGAGATCAAGTAAGTCATATTTTGTGGTCTGTTTTATTAAAAGCAACTGTTAATTGAGTATCTGTATGGAGTCATAATCCAACGAAATCCTCCTAATCTGAATAAACCAGTTTCCCATTCCTTGACATGGGAAAGGCTTAATCAGGGTGCTGAGCTTTAGCCTCAGATGAACAGTTAAACAGTATAATGTATGTGTTCTCTAAGCAGAATTATGTGCTCATTTAGTTTGGCTAATTGAAATTGAAATCCATGTTAACGTTTCATATAATTAAAATGTTTTTCTTTTCTTTTTTATCCTTGAGCAGCAAATGCTAGCATGAGCAAGAAAATGGCTGAACACACAAACTCTTTTGACAGGTATTTAATACAGCAAAACATATGGACTTATTTCTAAATTAATTATTAAATCAATAGAAAAAAAACTGTCAATCATTCTTCTCCCCTTTTAGGCATCACTCAACATCTCCAGATGGGGAAACTACATCAGAGACTAATGTCATTCTTGTCCCACAGCTGGAAACAGTTTTCAGCCGAGCAGCCAGGATCATCCAGCGAACTTGGAGGAAACATGTTGTTAGTGATCACAGTCAACATTTATATTACAGTTTCTCCAGCATGGTTACATATTTGAATGCCCAAATAAAATTAGTGCATACTGTGCCTGTCATTTGTAGGATACTGCTGTTTTCAAGTACCTCAAGAAACTAGTGAGCTTCCATAATCAAGGGGATTTACGTCTCCTCCTTAGATTTATTACCCCTGCAGAGGTAAGTTTATTCTACAATGCAAGTTTGAATCAGATGTTTTTTCACATTTTGCAAAATCGTATTCATTAATGCTTTGTTATAGGCTAATATACTGGATGCTGCTTCAGGGGCCCTTATTCGATTTAGACTGGGTGGGGTGAGTGCTGATGTTATTCATATTTCCACCATAAGGTTATTTGTACTCAAGAACATGCTGTACTAATGTGTGGTTGTTTTCTGCTCCAGAAGGTTACATTGTTGGAAAGCTAATTATAAATAAACAGACAAGTTACAACAAACTGCAAATTACTTACTAACGTTTATAAAATTACAGACAACCTACCCCCCAAACATCTACTTTAAAATATACACTCGTGCACCCATAGTGGACATGTGTGCCTGCAGTCCTAAAGATTACACACAGCAAAAGATACCAGCTCCAAGCCAGATCCATAATGGCCGACGGACGATCTGTGATGAGGATGATCACTCTGGGTGGTACCAGCGAGTGGAGAACAATGGCTGGAGGATTTTGTCTGGCAAGGTATAGTCATAATACTTTCATTTTCATTTTACCATTTGTATGCCAATGCAAGTCAAGAAACAAAACATATCAGGATTTTTTTGTGATGAATAGAAAGTTAAAAAGAACAGATATATTAAGACTATATAAATATACACTCACCTAAAGGATTAAAGCCGACTCCAGAACAGCTTCTTCCCACAAGCAATCAGACTACTTAACTCCTGATCCATCAGGATCATAACACACACTGGACAGAATATCACTCCGCACAACCCACTGTAGATACACACACATTATATACACATTTATTTATCATACAGCATCTATTGCACTTTGGATTTAAATTTTTCAATCTGTGAATAATATTTATACTATACATTGTATATTATTATTACTATTATAGCGTAATGTATATTGTTTAGTGTATGTTTAGTGTATATTGTTTAAAGTATATGTATATTGTAAGTATGTGTATATTGTTTAAAGCTGTGAGAACTACACTCACATTGTGTAAATTATTTATTGTTTATTGTAGATTTTACTGTGCTGTGAGTAATTGTGTGCGCATCAGATGATGTAATCTGATGCTGCTTTAAATGTTGTACATGTCATATCATGACTACTATGTTGCTCGGAACTGCACCTAAGAATTTCACCAACTGTTGCACTTGTGCATATGTAGAGTGACAAATAAAGTGATTTGATTTGATTTTGATTTGATTTTTATTAGGAACACCATACTAATACTGTGTTTGACCCCCTTTCGCCTTCAGAACTGCCTTAATTCTACGTGGCATTATCCTTTCTCATTATTCTTTAGAAATGTTGGCCCATATTGATAGGATAGCATCTTGCAGTTGATGGAGATTTGTGGGATGCACATCCAGGGCATGAAGCTCCCGTTCCACCACATCCCAAAGATGCTCTATTGGGTTGAGATCTGGTGATTGTGGGGGCCATTTTAGTACAGTGAACTCATTGTCATGTTCAAGAAACCAATTTGAAATTATTTGAGCTTTGTGACATTATGCATTATCCTGCTGGAAGTAGCCATCAGAGGATGGGTACATGGTGGTCATAAAGGGATGGACATGGTCAGAAACAATGCTCAGGTAGGCCGTGGCATTTAAACGATGCCCAATTGGCACTAAGGGGCCTAAAGTGTGCCAAGAAAACATCCCCCACACCATTACACCACCACCACCAGCCTGCACAGTGATAACAAAGCATGATGGATCCATGTTCTCATTCTGTTTACGCCAAATTCTGACTCTACCATCTGAATGTCTCAACAGAAATCGAGACTCATCAGACCAGGCAACATTTTTCCAGTCTTCAACTGTCCAATTTTGGTGAGCTCGTGCAAATTGTAGCCTCTTTTTCCCATTTGTAGTGGAGATGAGTGGTACCCGGTGGGGTCTTCTGCTGTTGTAGCCCATCCGCCTCAAGGTTGTGCGTGTTGTGGCTTCACAAATGCTTTGCTGCATACCTCGGTTGTAACGAGTGGTTATTTCAGTCAAAGTTGCTCTTCTATCAGCTTGAATCAGTCGGCCCATTCTCCTCTGACCTCTAGCATCAACAAGGCATTTGTAAACCCTAGAAATGGTTGTGCGTGAAAATCCCAGTAACTGAGCAGATTGTGAAATACTCAGACCGGCCCGTCTGGCACCAACAACCATGCCACGCTCAAAATTGCTTAAATCACCTTTCTTTCCCATTCTGACATTCAGTTTGGAGTTCAGGAGATTGTCTTGACCAGGACCACACCCCTAAATGCATTGAAGCAACTGCCATGTGATTGGTTGATTAGATAATTGCATTAATTAGAAATTGAACAGATGTTCCTAATAATCCTTTAGGTGAGTGTATATATACAGTATATATATAAAGAGAGAGAGAGAGAGTATTATTATTTTACTGGTCCTTGATTATTCCAACTTCCAAAATGTTTCATGGTAGTATATAAAATATACATTTATTATCTATATATACCTTTTTATCTTACCCCAGACTTTTTGAATCTTACTTAGCGCAGTTATTACAAAACTATTAAGCAGCAAAAAACAGTTTTCAACATTGATAAAAATTTCCAATATTTATTGAGCACCAAATCACGTTACACTGAAGACGGAACTAATTAATTGACTGGTGAAAATTCAGTTTTGCCATTATATAAAATACATTAGATTAGATTAGATTCAACTTTATTGTCATTACACAAGTACAAGTACAAGGCAACGAAATGCAGTTTAGGTCTAACCAGAAGTGCAATAGCAGCAAGTGCAGGATATATACAATGGTTGCGTAAGTGCTGGGCATAAAAATGTACTGAATATATATAAATATGTATAAGTAGAGAGATGGTTATTACTATAAACAGAACTGAATTTACAGATGAATATATACAGTGAATAAATATAAATATACAGATGGCTATTACTATAAACAGAATGTAAACAGAATATACAGGTGAATATGTACTATGAATATAATATACAGATGGCTATTACTTTGAACAGAATTTTACAGATAGAGGTATACAATAATATGTTAGGCTAATATGAGGAATATAGCAGTGGATTAAGGTAGTGCAATAAATTATGGACAGAGCTATCCGAAAGAAAGTGTAAAAGTGCAGTGGAAAGTGGTTGCATATTACAGTTAGAAGTACGGTGCAAAATGCAAATGTAAACATGGTTACTATAAATACAGTCGGCAGTGCAAATGAGCATATTCCAGTTAAGATATGGTGGTGCAAAATGCATAAGTAAACAGTGTTACTGTAATAAACAGTCGGTAGTGCAAATAACAAAGTGAATGTAGGTGTGAGGTAGGAGAGTTTGCAGTTTATGAGGGAAGTGGATCAACGGGGGTTTGAGTTCAGTAAAGAGACAGCTCTGGGGAAAAAACTGTTCTTTAGTCTGCTGGTCCTGGTCCGGAGGATCCTGAAACGCCTGCCGGAGGGCAGGAGAGAAAACAGTCTGTGGGCTGGGTGAGAGGAGTCCTTGAGGATGCTGCGAGCTCGGTGCAGACAGCGTTTCCTCTGGATGTGCTCGATGGCAGGCAGTGGAGTCCCTGTGATGCGCTGGGCAGTTTTCACCACCCGCTGCAGTGCCTTGCGCTCCGCAACAGAGCAGCTCCCATACCATACTGCCACACAGTTGGTCAGGATGCTTTCTATTGCGCAGCGGTAGAAGTTCACCAGGATAGCCGAGGAGAGCTGATTCTTCCTCAGTGTCCTCAGGAAGAAGAGGCGCTGGTGAGCCTTCTTGACCAGGCTGGAGGTGTTGGTCGTCCACGACATGTCCGCCGAGATGTGGATCCCCAGGAACTTGAAACTGGAGACACGCTCAACAGCCATTCCATTGATGTGGATGGTGTCGTGTGTGCCTCTTGACTCCTTCCTGAAGTCCACGATGAGCTCCTTCGTTTTGGTGGTGTTGAGGAGCAGGTTATTATCAGTGCACCATGTGGCCAGGTGCTGGATCTCCTCCCTGTAGGCAGTCTCATCGTTGTTGCTGATGAGACCAATCACCGTAGTGTCGTCCGCAAACTTGACGATGGAATTAGTTCCATACACAGGCTTGCAGTCGGAGGTGAAGAGGGAGTAGAGAAACGGACTTAGCACACAGCCCTGTGGTACACCAGTGTTGAGTGTGATGGACGTGGAGCAGGTGGATCCTGATCGAACATTCTGTGGTCTGTCAGTTAGGAAGTCCAAAATCCAGTTACACATTGAAGTGTTGATGCCCAGGTCTCCAAGTTTGGCAATTAACTTGGATGGGATGACAGTGTTGAATGCTGAGCTGAAGTCAACAAACAGCATGCGTGCATAGGTGTTTTTACTGTCCAGATGGGTGAGCACAGAGTGCAGTGCCATGGAAACTGCATCCTCTGTGCTCCTATTGCTGCGATAGGCAAACTGGTGTGAGTCCAATGTGGATGGTATAGAGTCTTTTAGGTGTTCCAGGACCAGCCGCTCAAAGCACTTCATAATGATGGGTGTGAGTGCTACAGGGCGGTAGTCATTAGGGCACCTCGGGCTGGAGTGTTTCGGCACTGGCACAATGGAAGTGCGTTTAAAGCATGATGGTACAGCTGCTTGGGCGAGAGACAGGTTGAAAATGTCTGTAAAAACCCCAGCGAGCTGCTCCGCACATGCCCTGAGAACACGACCAGGGATGTTGTCTGGTCCAGCAGCCTTGTGCGCGCTGATCCGGCTCAGTGCCTTGCAGACATCTGTGGAGGAGAGTGTGATTGGTGGGTGGTCAGCTGAGGGTTTGAGCTTGGTGGCAGTTTCTCTGTTGTCTCTTTCAAAACGAGCATAAAAGTAATTTAGCTCGTTCAGGAAGTTGACATCAGTGGCTGCGGGGGTGGAGTGGGTGGGTTTATAATCACTGATGGCCTGAATGCCATGCCACATGCGTCGAGGGTCAGAGTTGGAAAAGTGTCCCTCTATCTTTAGCTTGTAGCAGTGCTTGGCCTTTTTGATGCCCCTCTTCAGGTTTGCTCTGGATGCGCTGTAGGCTTGTGCATCTCCTGATCTGAAGGCAGTGTTGCGTGACTTCAGCAGGAGTCGCACTTCCCTGTTCATCCAAGGCTTCTGATTTGGGTATGTGGTGATCTGTTTCTGGGTTGTAACACTGTCAATGGTGGTATTGATATGATCCAATACTGAGGAGGTGTAGGAGTCAATGTCCGTGTGAGCGCCACTGGTGGCTTGAGAAGCAAACATACTCCAGTCTGTGTTTAGAAACCTTATAAATAGAAAATGCATATTTCAAATTGTAATAATATTTCCAAATATCACTGTTTTACTGTATTTTGGGTCGAATAAATGCAGACAGGATGAGCATAAGAGACTGCTTTCAAAAACACTGAAATTTTTATTATTCATAACTTTTGTCCAGTAGTGTATATACAGTACACTACAGTAAGTTTTATCTTTATTCATGTACCATTTAAATGTAAGAGTAAAAAAATAAATAAATAAATAAATAATAATAAAAAAAAAAATATATATATATATATATATATATATATATATATATATATATATATATATATATATATATATATATATATATACAAATGTTGTTGCATGACTGAGCATTGTCTTATCATTGCATTTATGATTAAAGATTTCCATGTATGAAGACCCAATAACTCAAGATACCAATGACAAGAAGATTGAATTCCATCACAGCAAAATCCTTCGGCGACAAGATGTTGCAAGAAAAAGGAAGATTAGAAAAATTGAATGGATGAGGAAAATGTAAATATGTGTATTTAAAGTAACTATTGTTTGTAATGGGTGATAAGATGGGTTCTGAAGAACTAATGATTACAGAAAACTAGAAATACAAAAGATATGAATGACAGCATAATTATAAGTACAGATTCTGTGCACAGGTATGCTGAGGGTATCCTGCATGCTCGTACAGAACACAGTGAAACAGCTCTTCTGGAGCACAAATCCACACAAAGAATGTTGGATTCACGCCAACAAATTGGACCAGATTCAGTTTCAGAGCAGGAAGTGGATGACCTGCTCGCATGGACCAATGCTCTTAATTTTAATGAGTAATTAAGCTTATCACATTATATTTTATGTAAATGAAATGTGGGCTAACTATGAATCATGAAAAAAAAAATTACATTATGGTATTCATGTATCATATATCCTATTTAAAAAAATAATATTTTCTTGTCTCTCAGGTATATCAATGAATGGATGGATTTGGGCACCAGCAATTGCTGCATAGTTAAAGGTTAGCATAGTTAAAGGCTTTCCCTCATTCTACTCTGTACATGAAATAAACATCTTTGTTGCATTGTGGCTCCATCTGCTGGTCAAAGTGAGTATCCATACTTCTCCTTTTCTCCCTTTCTTCCTGTAGATGAGCAGCCAGAGAATGACCAGAGGGACTTTGCTTGTGTCGACGGATAAGATTCCTCCGGTCAGTAAAGATGACAGTCCAATGATGAGCCAACATCTGGATAACATCTGAGAATGGAATGTATCATGTACACTCTCACTTCTCATTTGCTTTATTCATTTGAATAAAAAAAACAGGTATGAACACTTATGGAGTCCTTTTTCGATTGGTCTTGTGTGGTCAATATATATTTTTGAAATGTTAATTATATATTAAGCATCTCCTCTAAAAATAGATTTTTAGTGATACACCAGGGTTATCTTTAACTAAAACCATAACAAACATATACGTGAAATAAAATTATACCAAAAAAAGGCAAGAGAACATTTTGTTTAAATTTAAAGGACTAAAATGACTAAAACTAAATAAAAACTACGCTAATAAAAAACCTAACTAAAATATTATCGAAAACCGATATATTGGCCGATAAACCTAAATCCAAATTTGTATAGAATTTTTGAGAGCCTGAATACAAAAACAAAAGTCTCGCCATTAAATCCATGTCCCAAGCACACAATTACAATGATGTTCTCATTATAATTTTATGTAGGCTAGCCTATATGACAAAATTGTGCTGCACATGTTGCACTTAACTATTTTCCTTTTTGAAGTGATTTCAATCATCTGAAGTTGTCTTAGCTGAAGGAAATAATCCATTATTTATCAGCTTTAATATATCGGCCAAATTTTCTTATTGGGTCGATAACATTAAAAGTGAACATATAACCGCTGGGCCAATATATTAACAAAAATTACAATAGTAGCCTATATAACTGATACTAAAATAACATTACGATATACTCGATGTAAGAACCCGTTCAAGTAGCCTACAGTAAACTTCTTTGGTGAGACATTCTGAAATACTGCGAGACTCGTGAACGCGTTAATTAATCTGGTACTTCTTTTTGCTGAATTTAATATCCATAAATGTAAATTTGGGGGAAATAAGCCTTTATTTTTTAAAATCAGAAGTGCAACAATACATAAATACAATGTTATGTTTAAAAAAGTAAGAAAGCTGTAAAATGTGTTTACTGTGTAAATGTGTAACATTTTCATAATTTGATTTAGCTTTTAAGTTTGTCACTGTTTTATTGTATTATTGTATTTATGTCTTGATTTATTCAATGTACCACTGACTGTATTTGTATTTCTTTAAAACCAATTAATAAAAAAAACAACAACAAAGTATTCTAATGAATGAGAAACACTGAAGAGGGAACTTCGAAATAATCCAGTGGAAAAACTAAAATGACTTATGGATTAGAGAGTGCATTATATTTGAAGAAAACAGCTGATTAAGAGAATTTAGATTTAAAGGGCATATTGCTAATCCTGTCCTGTCCCTAATTGTGTGTCATAATTGTATGGTTGTGGCCTGCCATATGAGTATTAATAAACATTTATCATTTCCTCAGCGTCCGACTCCGAACTGTCATTGAGATCCATTGTTTTGTTTTCCTATCGTTGAAATAACCGCACTCCTTCCTGTTACGCCACTTCCGTTTTTGACATTTTTAGATAACAGAAGTAAAATGTTCTCACAAAAACTTCTCCAGAAAGCCTTAGTAGAGTATTTATACATCATTTTTCTATACATTGACTCACTGGGGCCTCTAACCTGTAATATGCCCTTTCAGTCCTTTTTTTTGTTTTTTGTTTTAATGAAAGGTCTACACTCCACACAGTAGGTGGCGATAATGCGCGTTAACGTTGGTGCAACCCGCCATAAAACCGAAGAAGAACGAGACGCGCAGCCAATCAGATTTGTCCTTTTTCGTCGGGGCGTGTTGTTCGCCGTTCGCAGTCATGGCGAACTACAAAGAGGCTCCTTTGGCTACACGGCCAAAAACATTAGATCCAGCCGAATATTTCAATCTTTCACCTGATTACCGGCGGTCTGAGGAGAACAGAGCGGCTCTGCGGTCACGACTGAAGAGGCAGTATCTGTTGCAGCTAAACAATCCTCATCGGCAAGAGCTTATTGTAAGACGAACCAATGATCAGTCTGCAAACATTAGCCTAGAGTAAAACGATTACAGTGAATCTATAAACCGCTGTCATTATAAAATGATACGTTCGTTACAATATGCAATGTTTTTATAGCTATTTATTTATTCTACAATCTTGTTTTAGAAGTCTATATTGTATTATATTGAGCCTTCAGTGAGTGACCTTCACTGCTCGCTGGCTAGCAGTTATTGCTGCCAGTTTGGTTTGGTCCGGTCCTCAAGTGTCACTTGTCTTTATGTAGGAAAATATGATCTCTTAAATTTCTCCCAGACTATATTCATATTCAGAATACATCCTCACATTAAACGTTATTACTTAAAATACTGACAACGGCATCATTGAAACTTCCAGAAGGTAACCTGACATGTCCAAACAGTTAGAGAGCAGGTGATAAACGTCCATGTGTTTTTATTCGTAGGAGGATCCTGCTCTTTCAAGGTGGATACATGCGCGTGGCAGTAACATCTACCCCAACTTCAGACCAACTGCTAAAACATCATTGCTGGGCGGCTTGTTTGGAGTTTTACCTCTCTTCGTCTTGTACTTTGTCTTTAAGACAGACAGGGTGAGCTGAAATACTGAATCTTATTCAGTAGGCTTATTGACAATGACCAAGTTGCGGCATTTGTTTTAATTATTTCCCCCCCTTTCTTTCCAGGACAAAAGAGAGGCCAAGATGAAGGCAGGGACCTATGAGCGCCCCTATAAGCTGTCATCCTAAAATATTTTTCCGATTTCACTGTTTATTGTAACAAATAGTACTTGTAATTATACTAAATAAAATACTTTATTGTTGAAACTTGGTTAATCACAGTTATTGCTGACAAATAAGTAATCACACAGTATTTTTGTCTTTTCATTTAGTTTTATTGGTTCCAATGGTAGGTTTTATTGTTACATCTCTAGTTAAAGGGATAGTTTATCCATCCATTATAAAAGTACTCCACATGGCTCCGGGGGGTTAATAAAGGCCTTCTGAAGCGAATCAATGGGTTTGTGTAAGAAAAATATCCATATTTAAAACTTAAAAAAAGTAAAATATCTAGCTTCAGCCAGACCGCCTTCTGTATCCAACTTACGAAGAAAGTGTAACTCCTCTTGCAGTTCAAAATGCTTGCGCTACGTCAAACATCATAAGTCACGGCAGTTACGCTTTTTCTGTAAATTGAATACGGAAGGCGGTCTGCCGGAAGCTAGATATTTGAATTTATAATGTGTTAAATATGGATATTTTCCTTACACAAACCCATTGATTCGCTTCAGAAGGCCTTTATTAACCCCCTGGAGCTGTGTGGATTTACTTTTATAATGGATGGGTGCACTTTTTTTTGGGCTGCCATTTTAAAGCTTGGATTTGCCAGGACATATTTTAATATTACTCTGATTGTATTAGTCTGAAAGAAGAATGTCATATACACCTAGAATGGCTTGAAGGTGAGGGTCATGGGGTCATTTTAATTTTTGAGTGAACAAAACTTCTCTCATCTAGTGCTAAAACCGTTGTGATCCACATGTCAGGCAAATCAAATATTATGGTGACTGACTTTTCTCTCGAGTTTTAACTATGTACGTCATGTTTTATTTGCTGCTGGGTTTCCAGTTTGGATTGAAGTGACTCTTTATTGCCTCCCAGCATTTATAGTAGTTCTTATCTAGACGGTGACAGGTGTCCAATCCCCACTTGGTCACAGCCATGCTGAAGGAAGACTCGAACATGAATGCCTGTTGGATACAGCATTGTTTAAATCGGATCTGGCCTTTTACATGATGTATTATGAACAAAACATCTAAACATTACCATAGTGCCCTGCGCAACTCTCTCTGGTTTGAGAACGGCTGTGCTGTTCTTCTCAAAACATTCGAAATCAGGGCCATGTGGAGTCATTATGCTGTGCAGGCTGGCTCCTCCAGGCTGGAAACCCTCTTCCTTTGCTTCATAGTGGCCTTGGATTAATCCCATAAACTCGCTCATGCAGTTCCCTTTAGCACAGACAGAGGGCGCTCATTCACCGCTTAAAACGCCACTTGGTTTCAATACAAGTATGTAGTCAACGACGCAGACTTACTATGGTAGTAGGGAGGCCGAAAGGTACTGTCAGCTACACCCCAGCGAGGGGGAAAGATCACAAAATCTGCAATGGCCACACCTGGGCGAGTGGACTTGGCTGTCAAAACGGTGAAAATCGATGGATCCTGGAAGTCAAGATTCAGGTAATTTAAATTAGAGTACAAATGTGTTGATTTTAAGACGTAAAATAAAGAAAATGACTCACTGCGTGATCAAACGCCACACAGTTGATGACCATGAAGTTCTCCAGATTGTATTTGTACGGTGTGTAGTTTCCGTGCCACGACACCACATTAAATGGCGAAAAGTCCTATTAGAACACATTTACAATGACAAACTGTACTGTAAATAATAATCAATCGCATAATGAATTTCTGTTGACCTTTATCAAAAGTAATGTCAAACTCACAACACGAAGACGTACGATTAACGCCCTCAATAAACCGTTTAAACCGCATCGCCTTGTTTTGACGCGCTACACTTGTACTTGAAATAGTAGGTTACAGGGCGAAAAAATGTCTTCGTTAAAAACCGCAATTTTACACCCTTCGATTGACAATGTTGCAGCAGGCAGGTTTTGAATGCTGCTAGCAAAATCAATATAATTCATTAAAGCAAAGACTGCCTGCTGTCCTGACCCTCATGCGCCCTCCTGTTGTTTCAACCTACCCACATGTACACACACACATCCAGGTAAAACATCAGTCACAACTGTACACACAAACACAAATCCAGCTACTCGAACAAGAACACGGCTGTTTTTACAGTTACATTCAGTCGCACAAAGACTGTGCACACTGGGGTTTCTGGGACCCAAGGTTTGTAATCTCACAGGCATAACAGTTCTTGGGATAACTCTACCAGAATCTATTAAAACGAAGAAAGAAAAAACACTCATACACACAAAACAAACACATTTTCCCAGTCAAGCAAATAATAAGCTAATTTAAGCAATTTTAACACTCAGTTGGAGGACAAAACGACAGAATAAGGCAGTACCTTCTCCTTCAAGACTGTAAACCATTTAAACCTAGTACAGATGATGGGACCTGTCTGCTCAGCTATATATGTGTTCTAACTGTATTTTGTCTTCGTTACAATGGGTGATATTGCCTTGTGATGCTTCTCTAATTTGCTCTTGACAGCCATAACAAGTCAATTATTCACTCGACAGGACACAGGGAAATACATTTAGTGCAAAATGAATGCTTAATGCTTGAAATCTTGATCTTATTAAAAACATATCCAGCATGGATTGTACAGATTGTGTGTAATCCATAAATATTCAGTGCTTTATTGATGCAGCAGTGTTAGTAATGGAAATGACTAATGACGCGATCATTTCATGGTACCTGTTGACATGAAAAGAGCTTTCCCTGGTACTTGTTGATAATGGTGTAACCGGTGGCTACAGTACGGTCCTCGTACCAAGCCACAGGCGTTTGGAAGTCCCTGGGGTTGGCCAGTCCATTAGCCCCTGCAAGGTAGAAGCAAATGAATGGACTTTTCTCAGCAGCCAATGAAAGCAATATATTATTCAGAGAAATTAAATAAGAAATTGTGTTGTACATACCTATAGGGCCCAGGTCAGGCAGCTCAAAATGGGCTCCAAACACCTCTAGAATGTATCCCCTGGTCTCTCCAAACACATCAACACTAAAACGCATCCCTTGCTGGAAAACATAAAAAATGTGTTGTTCATAAGAATATTTAATGCAAAAAATAATGTACTCTACAGTTCAAATGTTTGGGTTAAGTTTCTTTTAATTTTTTTAAGAAATTACTTTACTCAGCAAGGATGCAATTAATCAAGTGACATTATAGATTATATACAATTTTATATATATATATATATATATATATATATATATATATATATATATATATATATATATATATATATATATATATATATATATATATAAAATAAAAAGCTTTTTCAGATTTGTATTCATCAATGAATCCTGAAGAAATGTAACAGTAGTCTACCCTTCAAGGTTTTTTGAAAGTAGTCTCTCATCTCACCAGGGCTGCATTTATTTGATCAAAAATACAGTAACAACAGTAATATTGTGAAATATTATTACAATTTAAATGTATTGGTTTCTGTTGTAATATATTTAAAAAATGTAATTTATTCCTGAGATGGCAAAGCTACATTTTCAGCATCATTACTCCAGTCTTCAGTGTCACGCAATCCTTCAGAAACGATTCTAATTTATTCTGATTCTAAAGAAACATTTCTTATTATTTTTAATGTTAAACACAGTTGTGCTGCTTAATATTTTTATGGAAGTGATTTGTTTTTTTCAGGATTCTTTGATGAATAGAAAGTTAAAAAGAACAACCTTTATTATACATAGTTTTTGTAATATTTATTAATTTCATGAACGTTTTTACTGTCTTTTTTATCTATTTAATGTACCTTTGCTAAATAAAAGTATTAATTATTTTTTTCTTTATTTTTAATATATATTCAGAGAAATGAAATGCAGTTAATGAAATGAAATATTATATATATATATATATATATATATATATATATATATATATATATATATATATATATATATATATATATATATATATATATATATATATATAAACATTGATAGTAAGACATTTCTTGAGCATCAAATCAACATATTAGAATTATTTCTGAAGGATCATGTAACACTGAAGACTGGAGTAATGATGCTAAAATTTCAGCTTAGCCATCACAGGAATAAAATACATTTAAAATGTATGAAAAATATAAAACCGTTCTTTTAAATTGCAATAATATTTCACATGATCAGTTTTTATCAAATAAATGCAGCCTTGGCGAGCATAAGAGACTTCTTTCAAAAACATGAAAAAGTCTTACCGACTCTTGACCAAATCTCAGATATAGATATTAGAGTGGCACCTGAATGACACAAATCTCATTGGGATCCACCATCATCTTTCCAAATTCTGTAGTAATCAGGATTTCACCTTGTTGAGGCACTGAAACACACATTGCAGTGTTATTGAAAAGGCATTACTAATAAATAACCTTTAAATGCATCTATGTCAACTATTAATCCTGAAAGATGAAAATGTAATAATTTTGGGGAAATATGGCAGTGAATAACAAGATCACAAGTTTACCAATCAGGAAATCCCCATCTGCATTTTGGAAACATCTATGAAAAGAAAAAAGTACCATCTTACAAAAAAAAAACATAAAGGTAAAATCATTGGTGAGTTGAATTCAATTCAAACTGACTTGTCGGTCATTGAAGTGTTACAGGTGTACATGTGGATGGCGATTCCATTCCGAGATTTTGAATCTCCAGCTCCACAGACTGTATGTAGACCCTGAATATATCAAACCAATGAGGCTGAGACTGAAGATAATTTAAATATGAAGGAAATATGAGCAGTATGTACAAGGATGAAATCTTTTACCGATATGAAATCCACTTTTTTCTCTGAAGATTTGGGGATGTTAAACGGCTTCCATCGTAGCTGGTTGGGATCAGGCTCCACTTCACTCCAGTTCTCTGTGAGATCTCCACAGCTCATCGGAGTGAAAGGTTTGTGGCGCACAGAGGGTAAAATGCGGTACAGCCAGCTATAAACACATAAGTATGCTGTGCTCAGTTCTTACAAATCTTAAGAGTTTAGCTTCGACTGTTATGTTACAAACTGACTTTTTTCAAAGCTACATACCTTCGCTTATTGGACGACCGTGGGCAAGTGAAGGCAGAACCAGAGAGTTGCTCAGCATACAGGCCATATGGACACACTTGTGGATTGTTCTATAAGACAAAAATCTAAACTGAGCATTTGATGTGCAATGTTTATAAGTCCGGTAGGTGATTAAAGTTTTGGTATTACCTGTCCCTCAGGTAGAGATCCTGGACAGCGAGGGTCCTCAGAGGCAAACTCATTGCCAAAACCACTCATGTACTATAAAACAGTTATTTGACTAATGTAAGCACGAGTTCATATTTTCAGAATCATAGATGGCAAAAGTTCATAATAGAGAATAGTAAGTCACAAAAGAAGCTGTGAAGAACCATCCTAGTATCTCCTCCTTCCTATGAGTGAGCGACAACAAATGTGCTTAGTCATGATGCATCTGCAGATGTGTTCAGAGCAGCTCTTAAAAGATCTCAATCTTGCATAGGCTAATTGAAAACATAACATATTGAGGGGTAAAATATGACGATAAACAATAATTATGTAAGATTTCAACTGAAAACACCTGACAAAAATGTTTCTATTTGGCCAGTTGTTTACATTCTTATCTACAAGTAGACGATTGAGATTAGCAAGAGCCCACTATCGGGACTATGCTAAATTTCTCTTGACATTAGGCCTTTGTTCTATAAAACGAGTAATCTGATTAAAATCATTAATAAACCTAAAAAGTTTTATGTAGCCTATAACTTTACAGTAGAGCAGCTGGGCAGCTGCGGATTCCAGTAATCTGATTGGTCAGGTTGGAACGCCCTCCAAATCCTCCTCATGCAACGATGTTTGAATCAATTCCATTCGAATCGGTTCTTGCAAGCAATTCAACTAAATCTGAAAAGTTGTCCACTCGAGAATCGCTCGGAAAAATAAACGTTTCGTGAACAAATCGTTCAGAGCTGCGTTTACCAAAAGCATGTTTAGGCTTTGCTCTAGGTTTCTACGATCTACTTAGGCTAAAGATGGTGTTTGGAAACGCAGCCAAAACCGGGTTTGTGAATCATTTCTAGCGACTCATTAAAAAAATCCGAATCAAAAGAGAGATTCGGACATCACTATGCTCAGATGATGTGCAGTGAAGTGAGTCTACAGCAAAACATAATAACCAAGCATAGTTTTAACATTTGGTATATATGTGTCTGTAAATAATAATAATCATCATAAAAACAGTTTGGGGAAAAAAATGTCTGACGAAAACGTTAAAAAACTGGAAAATATGATGAATAAAACTGAATTAGGTTTACGATATTACAATATAGCGTACGCAAATTTATTGAATTTGATCAGTTTTTGGCTATTTTAGACAAGCATTCGTCCATATAGAGTCCAAAGTGCACTTACCTTTAAACCAGCCATTGTGCGTTACTAATATGGTCTAGTAGCCTAATATTTAAACTTTTCAAAACGTACTGCAACTTTCCTCAAATGACACAGAAGTTCTTCCGTCCCTTGAAACCGCTCGTACCGAGTCAGCTCTCTCTCCCTGCAGAGGACCGAGGGAGGAACTTGGGTCGTATTTACGTTTTTCTCAATATGGTTTTAATTAGACTCAGACACGACTCGTGACGCAACTAGAGATTTGGGCAACATTTGAGAGGGGAGGAGAGGTTTGATGTCCACAAATCGTGCAAAGAATGACCCCTGGCATAGGTACAGCAAATGTCAGTTAAGCCAAGATCGTAAAGTCCATTCTCAGTCCTTTAATAAATGCACGTAGGCCTATTTCTTGTTCGCTAGGGGAGTCCAGGGAGTAATTTTGTTTGTAGACATCACTGTTGTGGTTGTTGTTGTTTTTTAAATTTAACTATGTGTCTCAAACCTTAATATTATATTAGGCTACCACATGTGTGGAAATATATTATCACAATTTCGTGTAAGCAAGAAAAAAAGGTAACAAATATAGAAATATAGCCTACAAATCAAAGGCTAATGGGTTAACTACATTTGCAGTGTGGTAAATTAATGCCTATAGGTTTGTTAGTTTTTTTTGTTAGCATTTTTTATGTTCCCCATAAGGTACAAATATTCACAACCCTCCCCACCTGGTCAAACATGATATTTCTAGTTTAATGTTTTATTTAGGCTATTTTTTTAACATGTACTACAGTGGTATGGAATTCCAAAGCTGCCTATATTAAAAATAAATAAATACATATATAAATATATAAATAAATGTAAAAAAGCAAAAATAAATATATAAATAAATATACATAGAAAAGCAACAAAACAAAAAAATCAATAATTATTTGTACATTTATTTCCTTATTTATGTATATTTTTTTCCATGTTTATTTATTTATTCTTTTATTTATTTATTCATTTCTATTTTTATTTATTTCCACATTTATTAATTTCTACATTTATTTATTTTTACATTTACAGTGAGGAAAATAAGTATTTGAACACCCTGCTATTTTGCAAGTTCTCCCACTTGGAAATCATGGAGGGGTCTAAAATTGTCATCGTAGGTGCATGTCCACTGTGAGAGACATAATCTATAAAATAAAATCCAGAAATCACAATATTTGATTTTTTAACTATTTATTTGTATGATTCAGCTGCAAATAAGTATTTGAACACCTGTCTATCAGCTAGAATTCTGACCCTCAAAGACCTGTTAGTCTGCCTTTAAAATGTCCACCTCCACTCCATTTATTATCCTAAATTAGATGCACCTGTTTGAGGTCGTTAGCTGCATAAAGACAACTGTCCACCCCATACAATCAGTAAGAATCCAACTACTAACATGGCCAAGACCAAAGAGCTGTCCAAAGACACTAGAGACAAAATTGTACATCTCCACAAGGCTGGAAAGGGCTACGGGGAAATTGCCAAGCAGCTTGGTGAAAAAAGGTCCACTGTTGGAGCAATCATTAGAAAATGGAAGAAGCTAAACATGACTGTCAATCTCCCTCAGACTGGGGCTCCATGCAAGATCTCACCTCGTGGGGTCTCAATGATCTTAAGAAAGGTGAAAAATCAGCCCAGAACTACACGGGAGGAGCTGGTCAATGACCTGAAAACCGTTTCCAAGGTTACTGTTGGTAATACACTAAGACGTCATGGTTTGAAATCATGCATGGCACGGAAGGTTCCCCTGCTTAAACCAGCACATGTCAAGGCCCGTCTTAAGTTTGCCAATGACCATTTGGATGATCCAGAGGAGTCATGGGAGAAAGTCATGTGATCAGATGAGACAAAAATATAACTTTTTGGTCATAATTCCACTAAACGTGTTTGGAGGAAGAAGAATGATGAGTACCATCCCAAGAACACCATCCCTACTGTGAAGCATGGGGGTGGTAGCATCATGTTTTGGGGGTGTTTTTCTGCACATGGGACAGGGCGACTGCACTGTATTAAGGAGAGGATGACCAGGCCATGTATTGCGAGATTTTGGGGAACAACCTCCTTCCCTCAGTTAGAGCATTGAAGATGGGTCGAGGCTGGGTCTTCCAACATGACAATGACCCAAAGCACACAGCCAGGATAACCAAGGAGTGGCTCTGTAAGAAGCATATCAAGGTTCTGGCGTGGCCTAGCCAGTCTCCAGACCTAAACCCAATAGAGAATCTTTGGAGGGAGCTCAAACTCCGTGTTTCTCAGCGATAGGCCAGAAACCTGACTGATCTAGAGAAGATCTGTGTGGAGAAGTGGGCCAAAATCCCTCCTGCAGTGTGTGCAAACCTGGTGAAAAACTACAGGAAACGTTTGACCTCTGTAATTGCAAACAAAGGCTACTGTACCAAATATTAACATTGCTTTTCTCAGGTGTTCAAATACTTATTTGCAGCTGTATCATACAAATAAATAATTAAAAAATCATACATTTTGATTTCTGGATTTTTTTTTTAGATCATGTCTCTCACAGTGGACATGCACCTACGATGACAATTTCAGATCCTCCATGATTTCTAAGTGGGAGAACTTGCAAAATAGCAGGGTGTTCAAATAATTATTTTCCTGACTTTATGTATTTCTACATTTATGGGCAAATGAAAAATATCAAGCGCTTCCATTTCAGAGTCCCCGTCTCTTGAATATGTTGCTGTTCATGTTTGTTAGCCCGGGACATTTTACAAATCCAGACCAGACGATGTTCTACGGCCATGTCCGGAATAAAGAGTAGGCTTAGCCTATCCATGTCACACAGTAAAGATTTTGGCCATAAACCTATCCAAGTCACAGACAGTATCAACGTCAGTAGGCTATACTTAATGTATTTCGACCACTGAGGCCTCAACGCTTCGCCCTCACCTACTCTGAGCTGGACTACTATGTCTGAGGTAAACCATGCCCTCCTCATTACCCTACGGACAAAGAAATGTATAAATAAATAAATGTAGAAATGAATAAATGTGTAAATAAAAAAATAGAAATGAATAAAAGAATAAATAAATAAATATGGAAAAAAATTAATAAATACATAAATAAAGACATAAATGTAAATAATTATTTGTTTTTGTTTTTTTGCTTTTCTATGTATATTTATTTTTATATATATATATATATATATATATATATATATATATATATATATATATATAATTAGCTTTTTTACATTTATTTGTATATTTATTTATTTTTAATATTGGCAGCTTTGGAATTCCATACAGTGGGCTACTGTGCAAAAATTTTAGGCAGGTTAGTATTTTCAACAACAACAGTGCTGTGCATTTTGAGCTATTTGAGTTGCCGTAGTTTTCTGTAGATCTCAAGCATTGCTGGATAATGTAGTCTTCCAGTGAGCGCTGGCGGTAACAAAACCTGTGTATGGACAAGCGTTACAGTAAACGACACAAAGAAGAACATTTCCATCTGCTTGTCTCGTTTGTGGAAATGAGTCGGACAGGGTCATACATTGCGTATGAGTCAAGTCTCAGTTCAGTTGTTTGCGAGTCCAAGTCAAGTCGCAGACTCGAGTTTCCATCTCTGTTATCCACACAGAGATCTGATCTCACCATTGAGTCTGTCTGCGATTACATGAAGAAAAAGGAAAAAACGGAGAAACTTCAGCGCTACAATACTATTAAAAGTTTTAAGCACTTGTGTAAAAATGCTGTAAAGTGAGGATGCTTTCAAAATTAAATGTCCTAAATAGATTTTATTTATCAATTAACTTCCATTAAAGGGTTAGTTTATCCAAAAATGAAAATTCTGTCTTTATACTCACCCGTTCCAAACCCGTAAGACATCTTCGGAGCACAAATTAAGATATTTTTGATGAAATCGGAGAGAGCTTTCTTAACCAGCCATAGGCAGCAACGTCATTGCAACTTTCAAGGTCCAGAAAGGTAGTAAAGACATCGTTAAAATAGTCCATGTGACTCCAGTGGTTCAACCTTAATGTTATAAAGCGACGAGAATACTTTTTGTGTGCAAAAGCAAACAAAAATAGCAACATATTCAACAATTTCTTCTTGTCTGTGTCATTCTCCTACACTGTTAACGTAGTGTAAACAGTGCAGTGCTTCCGAGTTCTACGTTAGTACGCCAGCTTACCATTGGCCGGCGCTGTTCACGTGAGAACCACGACGCATGCGTGTGATGCTGACGTAGGAGCAAGCCAATGGTGAGCCACCATTCTGCAGTAACTCGGCAGCATCGGTCACAGCCTTGTGGAGACGACAGTTCCAGAATGTTGTCCCATTAACAGGTAGACAAACTACAATCCACATTCCAGACAGTGTTTGATCCGCAGAATAATTTGGTAGTTTGTTTTTGTATTTTTGTCGGTAACGTTTTGCTCCTGGTTTTCTATTAGTGCTAACAATTTGTGCACAATATCCACATTCTTGGAAGATAATTAATTGTCTAATCAAATTAATGTACCTGATCTAATAACACCGAATTTGCTGTTGTCGGCACACTTTGTAGACAAAAAAACAATGACTTCACAAAAAAGAAGACAAAAAGAGTGAGAAAGAGCAAAGGGAGGCTAATGCCCATTCAACATTGCAATGGATTCAAAGCTTCAGCATGCCAGCATCATGTATAATATTTAGCAGACAGTTTGTCACACTTTAACTCCTATAAAGTATATTTCCCATTATAATAAATGGTTAATACTTGTTTAAAAAAATATTTAGCAAAGTTTGTAGCATCCTATTTTCTGTTTGTTTTGATAAATAAAATAATTAATTATTGTTCAATAAATATTCAAATGTTAATATAAAAATATGGGCTAGTTTAAAAGTACTGAAACTTTTTTTAAAGTAAAGACTCTAAACGCATTGAATGAAATCCCATAACAATTTAATAAAGCTTTACAGTAGTAACAAATAAATATATATTTTTATTATATGATATGATTATTATCATATTTTTAAATCTTATGGTTTCATTAGACTATTGAGACTATAGACTATTGAGTATAGAGTTGACATATTTGATACAAACTAATTGATAAATTTAGATAAATAGATTTCATACATTATAGCATATTATAATACAATATTTCCCGCTGTTGTCACTTGTCGTCATCGTTGCTACGACACGTGACTCACAGTGACTGAAACGACCAATTAAAAGGGCATTCTCTCGAATGATGTTCCGACATGTTAAAAACGCTTCGCTGATCATAGACAAACGGGGAGAAATTAGTTGGCCTATCTACCGCACACTGCAAAAAATGACTGTGATTTTAACGGTAAAAATGTCTGTCATGGATTTGCACTGAATTGATTCTCAAAAATACTGAACAAAGTGCGTTCCGTATCAGTTCAATACGGAACAAGACTTTTATGTGTCAAATACGGGATGATTCCGTATTATACGGAACGGTTGGCAACCCTAATTAGCACTAAAGCCTAACAATTGTATTTGCAATATGATTGTAAAAGGATGATACTCAACCCCCTTATAGTGCCCCTTTTTTTGGTTTGGGCCACTGCCCCACAAAATGTCTGTGCACGGCCCTGCACTTGCATATAGTCTTTCTTCAAGCGTCTTGGAGACGTTTCTGCGGTTCTTCTGGATCTCAGCCTTTTCAGTTTCTTCATGTAATCCCAGACAGACTCGATGATGGTGAGATCAGATCTCTGTGTGGAGCATACCGGCTGTTGTCAGAATAATCTCACTGGATTATTACAATTAATGGCAAAAGGAATGTTTGGAAATGTAAACTGATATTTCCTGCTGACACACTACAGCAATACACATAAATTACTGGCTTAATTTTTTTTGGTAAAGACTTTTGCACAGTACTGTATGGCGTGTGGATGTTATATCAAATTAAACAAGAGAACTTGCTGATTCATATGAATCCAGTTCATGTCATTCAACACCCATTTAGATTACACACATTTTAGATGTAATGTTACTTTGTTCCTTCAAAATAGTTTTTCTTAATGTTTCTACTCAGAGACTTAGATCTTCTGGCATCACCTCAGAAGGGTCTCATTTTCTGAAAAGACTGTGCCACACGTCTATACAGGAAGTCTGTACGTTGTACATGCTTCATCCTGCACTGCACTTTGAGTAGGCCAGAGCTGTTCAAATGCTGCAGTTGTTTCCATAATTTAAACATTGCCAACAGACCGAGCCATTATGTAGGTTTGTGTCTAAGGTTCCACAGTATGACACCGAACTCGGGAACGGGTCCAATTGTGCATTTCTTTTGGAGAAAATGAATAGGCGTAATAAAAAAACAGAAAACAATATCACATCGAATCAATTTGCTTCTTTCATTCCACACACTATTCCCTTTCTCTCATCTTTTGGGGAGGTGATGTGTTGGTGGGGTAAATTATGGCAATTCTCATGGTGAGGCGCAAATAAACTCAGAGCGGCAGAAGTAACTGTTCTCTACTGAAGCGTGCAGCTGTGCCGAGACTCCCGCTGGCAGGCCGTTTAGGTGCTGTCGAGAAAGACTAATGCCGGAAAATATCTCGACCCAGTCTGCGGAAATTGATCTGCTCCTCAGGGAAAAAATGACTGATTTTAATTTTGTCACGCCTCTCTCTCTCTCTCTCTCTCCCTCACCTTTCTTAAAGTAAGCCACGTTCTTCCACAGGCAATAGAGTGACAAAAATGGCTCATGATAGGTGCACAGATGAGCAAGAGGATTTTCTACAATATAGCCTTGATGTTCTCCCCCCCTGCATGGAGAAACTACATGTTGATGGACTTGAAATCAGTCCCCCACGCATTCCCTTCAGTGCAATTCACAATCACAGAATGCAAGGCGGTCCGTAAATCTCGAAAATTCAGGATGGATGGTAGAGCTAGTGTGTATGGATTTTTGGAAGGACCCCCAAACGGAGCCTGATGCATGAGCAAGTGTATGATAAATATGCTTCCAAATGCTGCGTCCTGATCTCTCTCACCTCCCGCTGCATTTGCACCGGCAGTAGTTCCACTTACCGCTGAATAGATTTGCTGAGACACCCACTGTCCCCTTTTAAAATGAAGAGCAACTGGCCTTGTTAAGGGAGTCTCTCCAGCGGCTGTAATGTTATGCAAATGGTTTAATATGAAGATAAAGACTGTAGCGGCATGCCACGCTCTACCAGTTCAAGCCCCGGTGGATCCTCAGAGCCTTCACTAATGAGAGAGGGATTATTCTTGAGTCATTAAATGGTGCCCTCCCTGACATCTCTCCCCTCCTCCCCCGGTTATGCCCATTAATGCACTGTACACAGACTTTAGAGATACCTTTTACCACGGGCTCCTGTTTTTTTACACATCAGAATGTCACCGAATAGCAAATTACATTCTCTTCCCACAGAGAAAATTGCTTTTGAATCGCTTCGTTATAAAGATTTTTTTTTAGGAAGGAGGGGGGGGGGGGGGAACATGCGAAAACATAATTACTTGTGTTGAAAATCTCATTGGCAGTTGTTGCAGCTGGTTGCTCAGAAAATGTATTTAAGGAATTATGTGGAAATGCATCTGTGTGTGTTTATGTTTGGACATGCACAAAAATGCACTTTTATAGACCAATACGGATGCGTTAAGTATAATATAACTGGCCTAACATCGCACAGTCTATAGCTATAATGGTTCAGATGTGGTGGTTAGATAGCTTAGCGCCCTAATATCAAAGAACAGCATGGATTCTGGTAATATCCGATTGATTTGCAGATGCTTATACTGAACACCGCACAGCCACGTGTGTCGCCTCAAACTCATTATTCTCAAATTTGCGTTTTTGTGAGTGGGAGAGTGAAAGAGAGGATGACCCTCACGTGTCCAGTGTCACTTTTTGACCCTGTTAAATATGTTGTCACAAACAGGGGTGAAATCGCCGTGACCCCAAGGGACAGACTGAATTTACTGTTACTACTTCCTAACCGCAGGGACTCCAAGCACCAAGGAATAGAGAAGTAAGAAATCCAATATAGATTGCATGGCTTCACTCGGCTCCCCATCGTGCAGTTCAGAGCTCAAAGCGTTTTTGTCTCTCCCACTAAATTGTCTGGAGGGCTTGGAGAGCAGTCAACTTCTACTAATGATGCCCTCTGATACATTCACATCGAATTCGTGGCCTTTTCACACATACACTGTCCATCGCAAACACACAAACAAAGCAAAATATCCCCTTTTATCACTCTCAGCCACCCCTGACCACTTCCAATCTGCCAGCTACAGGGAAGCAAAACAAACATAACTATGGGAGCTAAAATTCTGAAGGAGAAAAAGAAAGAGGAGAATAGAATAACTGGCCTCGTGTGGAGGCAGTGACTGGAGACAGGGACGGAGCTGGACTGAGTCAGAGGAGAGCTGTCACAGCAGCCATTACCATCACAGCTGAACTCCAGAGAAGCCATCTCAACACCACGCAGGAAGCTAATTTCATTTGAGATGAAGTCTCTGATGAACTGCTGTGGATTATCCCATATAAGTATCCACAGACCTCATTAACAATACCCCAAGACGTCGTGTTTGGTGCGTTATCAACATCTCCCGGGCCTCGATGAATTGGTTATATAGGTACATTTTTCTGCTAAGTTTTTTGCTACAGTTCAAGGCCAATGTTTCATCTGTTGCTTTACAGGTCCACTAGATGTCAGTAGAACCAATACAACATATTTGGTTTTGGCCAATGGCAATTAACCAAAACAATTGCATTTGTCACAATGCCTGCCCTACATTAAATTCTAAGTGAATATAGTCTCTAAAAATGTCACGTGGTGTAACCTATTAAATAAAAAGTACGAAAGGTAAACTTTAAAGGCCTGAGTGCACAATCTTTTTTCCCTCAAAAAAATGCAAATAAGATATTATAAACATATCAGGAACATGCATTTGTATTAATAAATAAACAAATAAATAAAAATACGGGCCTATAAGAATCTAAATGGGTCCTCTGTTTTACGGCTTCGTGTAACATGGCAAACGGACTTCTTGCAAAGGTCTTCAAATATCAATATAGCCTATTTGAAGACAAAGTTAAATGAATGTGCCTAACTACTTCTCATTAAAACTAAAATTATTTCTAACAAAATGTATTTTATCAAGAATTTCCACCTTTTAATAAGACTTGCAGGTTGTATAGCCTAATACAATTATACATTTTTCTTCCGTTTTACAATCTCATAAAGGCTATCACATTTTACTTAAAGCTCCACGATAATAAGAATAATTTTGATTCATCAAATTAAAGATGTTCATCAAAAGATGTGTAGGCTATAGCCTACAAGACATTTCTGTACGAAATGATCATTATTATTTAAAAAACGTCTTATCATTGACCCGTGTCAATATGCTACAATATTTTTCCATAAAACATGACCTCCTTCTGTGATGTTCTCCGGCTCTTGATCAAACTCAGCGAAAGACACGAACATTTCTTTTCCTCCCGTTGAAAACCTCTTGATTACTCTTTTATACGAATGTCTAAATGTCATTTATTTCCTTGTGTCGTTTTTACCACATTTACATAAAACTCAGACAAGGTCAGATAGCAGCTAAGTCCCTAATTTACTCTAATCAACTTTCATTTGCATGGCGATATTTGCGCGCGTTATTGACGCTAACTGAATAAATGGACTTCTTCAAATTCAAGGGGAGAGGTTTTGATAAGCTCATGGGAGAAGAAGAATAATTTGCATGTATTACTTTGATTAACTTAATAAAGGATTGTCATTCTTGAATTTAGACATTCATATTCTTTCCAAGAAGCAATCAATAAAGGGCAAGAGCACCTCTTTAGATCATCAGTGCACACGAACTCTCTTTTCAGGCTAAAAGGGAGAGAGAAAAAAATTATATAGGCAACATGAAATAAAATAAATAAATGCTAAATGCAGCAGCCCCTGTGAACTCCTTCAGACCTCAACGATAATAAGATCGGAGACGCAAAATTGTTCCAACTCATATTTGTGACCTTTCACCCGAATGCATTATTAAAGAAGCCATTCCACGCTTCACGTTCCACAAATCGATAAGAATGCAGAGGAGACCTCACAGTCCCCTATAATCTACAAAAAAATTACATTCAAACTTAAATGAAATGATGCGCAAAAATGGAAAACTTGACAAACTTCCAAATGAGGCCAGTCGGCCGCAACTGTGTGATCTCTATACACGGTAATATTAGGGGGGTTTGATATGAGCGGGGGTCTATCCAACACCAAAAAGAACTCTGAACCCTAAAGGCATTGTTTTTATATAAGTAGCTGGCTTACCCCTATGTTAAAACCTCGTTTCCAACCACAAAACTTGGATTGGCTTACTCCACCTTTTTCAGGTGAGCGGGCGCGGCCATTTGTAATTTGTCTGGTTTCATTTGTTTCCAGTTTGCTTGACATTGCAAACTGGTATTTCTTACCGCGTTCTTTTAAAGTAGGCCTATTGTCTTAATAGGAATAAGCGCAAACAGTGTTAGCCTACTTTCTTCTCGTTAATTCTCTATTGCAGCTATTTAATAACTCGGACGAAAACATTCACAGATGTCCCCTTACTTCCGCGTTGAAAATTAAGTCAGAATGCGCGAAATACCTGCCAGAAAACAGAAGTCGCGATCGCCGGAGGAGGTTACCATAGCAACAGTTAGCAGTTCCAGCGGTAGGATCGAGCAAAAACAAAAGCCTACTGTTATTGTTTGTAACTTTATTATAGTGTTTTATTTAGAACGTCTTTATTTTTTACGTAATAGACATAAATGTGCAAGTCAACCACCCCGAAAGTGACTGAGCCTAGGCCTACTCACGCGTCAGGTGACGGGTCCGAGAAAAAAAAAGTCGGTTTAAGAAAAGGCGACTAGTTAATGCGGCTTAATGTTAGAAGATAAACTTAATTTTCTGTTAATTGTGCAAATTAACTCCACAACTGAATGAATGTTATGCGGTTGTGAACTTGGATGGCCACTGCAAGTCGTGCATAGACATGCAAATAATGTTGAATTCGAGTCATATGGCCGTAATGTAGTGACGGTAGGATTGGGATTAGGGTTAGCTCAATACAGCACCTATATAGGGTAACAGATTTCTGTACAACACGCAAAGCAAAATGGAGCAAAATAAAGTGTTATCGCACATGCACTCTGCGCAGAAGCACCTTCTGGAACCCCAAATAAACAATAATAATTTGGCACGCAAGCAATAAAACAATTGTGATCCTATTTACTTGTGTCTTCAAGGACAGGATAATCTTTGGTTAAATGTTTGAGTTGTCTTTCCTCTTCCTTCTTCTCTCCCTCTTTTTAAATAAATTCAAATTATCGAGTCAGATGAACAAAATTAGAGTCCTTTTGTTTTTATTAGTGCGTATTACTGGTGAAAATTACAGATGATCATTGCGTTCTAGATTGCTATTGTTGTTCCGATCATCGACTGTCATTCTAAACTTAAGCTAACAAAGTCATTAAATTGACTCCCTCGCGCTCTCATTATGCGTGGTGTTAATAACCACTAATTAACTTTGCTTACGCGCGCGTCTGAGAGCACGTCTTTTTGTTCGCCCTTTCAAGCAGAGCAGCATCCAATTAAGTCACAGCAACAGGAATGAAGACACACCACCTCTGGAGCACAACTGTCATCAGTGTGGCTCCTAAATTCAACACTGAGCCGCTAACCACACAGTAACCCTCTACACGAACTAATTCATAATCTGAACTTCCTGCGATAGATAGA
This sequence comes from Romanogobio albipinnatus, assembly GCA_023566225.1. NCBI lineage: Eukaryota > Metazoa > Chordata > Actinopteri > Cypriniformes > Gobionidae > Romanogobio > Romanogobio albipinnatus. Next base: position 27,924,068 of record CM042260.1, on the reverse strand, counting down.
TAGATAGATAGATAGATAGATAGATAGATAGATAGATAGATAGATAGATAGATAGATAGATAGATAGATAGATAGATAGATAGATAGATAGATAGATAGATAGATAGATAGATAGATAATATTTCAATAGATATATAGATAGATAATATTTCAATATCTAGATAGATAGATAGATAGATAGATAGATAGATAGATAGATAGATAGATAGATAGATAGATAGATAGATAGATAGGAAACAAACTAAATGTTTTAGGCTAAATTAATATGCAATTATCCCTGATTATCCATCATCAAAACGTAATGTGGCAGAAACTTTCCACATGAATTACAACTGATGATTTAAAATAGCGTCAATCATGATGCGGTTCTCGTGTAGTTTTCGCTCAACTGACTGGCTTTACCCAGAGCGCTGGTGTTAACACCAGGAGATGGCGCTGCTTGAAAACGTGGGAGTGATGGAGTCTATATTAGGGATTTAGACACAGCTGTTGAGCCGTTGGTATAACATCACCGAAACTATGTAAAGTGTCACCTACTGTTACTTACAGTTTGAGAAAAGCTTCTTGTTAACGGAACAGGGGGTGGTTTGCATAAGCGTAGCCAAAACCCAACGGATTATGGGCCATGTAAACCCTCGCAAAACAGAAGACGATTGTAGAAATTATCAAGTTAGGCTGTTGTGAAAATATGACACACTGTGGTATCGGGTAATAGAGGAGCGTGAAACTGACTGGCACCCACTAACATCTTGCCTGCCCCCCACTAACAGCTTGCCTGCCCGCACGTAGAGTGCTAAATAGACTCAGGACTGAATATGGGAAAATTGCGCATTTTTTTCAGATGCGTGCGTGTAATTAGTGCATTTAAACAAAGCGCGGATGTCCTGCTGGCGGTAATAGTCCCTGACATTTCTTTTCTTGGGTTAATAACAGAGCGCGTATAAATGAATCAAATTGTGCCCCCAAATTACATAGCGACTTTAAATACCCGTCTGCATTACGCGCCTGTTTGGGAACGAGGAAAAATGTCTTATATTGTTATTATTGTCATTACTCTGTTCTGTTGATCTGCTTGTAGATGGTGCAGGGGGGGGGGGGGGGGGCATCTGCATGTTCAAATTGTCACTGTTGTTTTTGTTATGTTTATGAAGAATATTGAAGGGCAGCTGGTGCTATCTCAAAGTCCAATTAAAGCCAAAAACATAATTCTCATACAGTATTCTCACGACCATAATCTCACCAGAGCAGAATCATATAACCTATGAAGAGGAGAGAGTAAATTGCAGCTTCATTGCAAGTTTGGGATTGAATTGTGAAAATGATCCTTTTAACATTGATGGGTCTGAGCGGCGGATAGGGTCAAGCCATCCGCAGCAGGTTAAATAGACTTTCATTTAAAATTACATTCTCAATCTGTCTCTTCAGTCTTCTGGAGTCTAGTTGCCTGCAGTATACACTCTCAGGGGCCTATTATCACCACCCTCACTTTTTAAGTCAATCATCTATGGCTATCTGATCTCTTCACTCTGAGAGGACAGGCAATGAGGCTGTGTGTATACGCACAGGTGAACATTTCACCTGGTCAGGCCTCGAGTTGCCTATGACTATGAGAGAGTGTAAAATAACATCAATAGTAGCTCATCTACAGACAAAACAACCGATATTAGACAAATGGACTGAGCCCCTTTTTAAAATGCCTAAAAATAAGTGTATGGAACAGAGAGTATAACATAATAGAAAAATAGAAAAAAGTAAGATGCTCTTCTTCTTAATTTATTTTTAATGCCAGTGTATTTTAATAGTCCTACTCACTGTGAACTGAATATTGCTTCTTTATATATATTTATATATTTGAAATTTAAAAAAGCATGATTAATATTAATAATAATATTTGAGTTATTATGATAAAAAAAAAACGCGTGTGCAAAATGTTTTAGATCAAGTCTGGTTTTATTTATCAACAAACTTTCGATATTAATCTAATTTCAGTCTAAACGTGGAGGTGCTTATCCAGTAGCCTACTTCATCCATCACAACATTCGCTGAGTTCATACTGTTTAACTTTAATAGAAAAATATATAAAGATCCCCCTTGTTCCCTTGGGAGCCAATCAGATTTGCGATACACGTCAATGCAATAGAATGGAGAGCGGAGCTACAGCGGATCAGTGCATATAGCATTAGCGGCCGGGGTGGGATAGGCAAGAGAGACGTTTCAGATACAGTGCGAGAGAGAGCAACAGTCACCCACTCGAGCACAACCTCGGACGATACAAATATGAGCAGTCAGTACGACGACGATAGCCGCGACCGAAGCGAATGTAAAAGCAAGTCGCCCACCGTGCTTTCCTCCTACTGCATTGACAGCATACTGGGCAGAAGAAGCCCGTGTAAAGTCAGACAACTGGGAGCGCAAAGTTTGCCAGCACCCGTCAGACCGGACCACGAGCAGTCAACCGAAGGTAAGTGCCTTCAACGTTATTTATACTTCTTCTGTGCTGTTTTACGATTTGTCACGACCGTTCATATAGGCCTACAGGTAGGAGCTGTTTTGATTTCGTGTGAATTTAACTTCATATGTGTAGAAATGTGTACAAAAATAGTGTCCTGGTTAGAAGCAACACCTTGGTGCGCTTCTGGGTGTCCTGAAAGTTTTAAGAACCTCTCGAATTAAAATGAACAGCATTGAAATGCTTCACTTGTCAAAATAAAGGGTTTCACGCTATTGGAGAATCTTTTTAAGTTCCTTAGAAAACCATTTAATGAACATATGTAGCCTACATATGAACATAAGTAAAACATATGACCATGTTTTTGACCATGCAATCATTCATGGTATATATCAAATTACCATCTGATAGTAACACCATCACTATACTATAGGCTACTGAAGAAATTATAAAACAAAAAAATAAACTTAAAAACACCTAGGCTAATGGTTACCGGTATGTTCTTTACTAAAAAAAAAAAGTCATAATATTTATAATACCCCCAAAAGCTTAACAGGGGCATGTGCGTATATAATGCTGTCTTCATTTATACTGTTTGCTGCATTTAAAAAATATAATATTGTTTTATTTTTCTAGTCATCTCTAAAGAGAACTCGTTTGACTCGGACATGCACCTGCCGCCCAAACTGCGCCGGCTATACGGCCCTGGGGGGAAATACCTGGACTCCGGGAGGGGGTTTCACGAGCACCTAGAGAAGGGTGAGAGGGAGAGATTGCTGGACCAAGCCTGTGAGAGTCTCAAAATCAGCCAAGCGCCACAAGTTAGCATCAGCCGTAGCAAGTCATACAGGGAGAACGCGCCCTTCAGCCAGAGCGACGAAGGCCAGAGTCCCGAGCACACGGCCCAGGAGCTGGTGGAGCTCAGCACTCTGAAGTTTGAAGAGGATGTTGTCAAAGAGGAGGCGTGCGGAGACGCCAGTCTGTCTCCGAAGGACGAAGAGAGCCTGCACAACGATGGGGATGTAAAAGATGGAGAGGACAGTGTGTGTCTATCGGCCGGCAGCGACTCGGAGGAAGGGATGCTTAAACGGAAGCAGAGAAGATACAGGACTACCTTCACCAGCTATCAGCTGGAGGAACTGGAGAGGGCCTTCCAAAAAACACACTACCCTGATGTGTTCACCAGGTATTACCGCACAATAGCTTTCACACGTTATTCAGCATGATGATGTTTAGACAGTCTATGGTTAATAGATTTTGACAACAACGATGACAGAAAAATTATATTCATGTAATGAATACGATGCATGCGTCAGAAAATGACTAATATATATATATATATAGGCCTATTTTCTCAAATAGGCCTATACAAATATCTAAATAAAAAACTAATTTATGTAGTTGAAACAAATAATGAATGTATTATTATTATATCGAAAGAAACATCACTATCCATGGGCTACTTTATTTATTTATTCCAAAACAAACCAAGTAGCATAGGCTACTACACATTTAGGGTAAATATTTATATAAATTATATATTTTAAACATTTTTAAAATAGGCCCCTATATGTAAAAATACTATATATTTTTTTAAAGAAAACATTAAATGATGTACATTTTGATAAATTAAAAAAAATCATGAAATTCGGATTCATGAACCAAAACATTTGTGGGAAACGCATTTTGTATGTAGGCTATATATATATATATATATATATATATATATATATATATATATATATATATATATATATATATATATATATATACTGTTTAAAACCTAAATTCATTCCTTATATTCTGAAAATGATTGAAATATATTTCGCTTTTCTAAAATAATATTACACCGGTTAATCGTAACGTTAAACCAGTTACACAATCGCCGTGCTGTTCTGAACAATAGGGAGCAATAATCACTGAAATGTGTGTATACTCGTTTATGTCCTGTGCTCTAGCTATATTTATTCTTAATTCTCACATTATTCTCTATGGGTCAGTTAGTTAATATGGGCCTTAAAAGAGCACAGGCCAGCAGATGCCTATACTCAAATATAGCCTAAATAAATAGTTTATTTAAATATGACTGTTGTGGGGGTGAATGGGTTTTGGGCCCATTTTGATTTTCATTGCTTATTTTCTGGGTTCATGTAATTGTGGAACAACATTAGAAAATTGAGCCATACAAAATACCGACAAGACAAACTGAAATATTCTCTAAACGCATTCTCATTATCAACATATAAAAATGTTATGCTTTTAAATAAAATAGCATAATACAAGTAAGCCTAATTTCAATACGAATGTGATGCATTAACTGATAGGCCTATTAACCAATATTCTGATGCTATGCATAGGCTATATAAAATGTTATTTGTCACGATATTTTTATTATGAAATATTGCTGTACAATTGATAATCATAGTTGTCGAAAACTGAACATTAATAAGGATTTTGTTTTTGAATTTGATTTTGAAAATACTGCCCCACATTTATTCGTAGTCACGTTGTATGAAAGAAAAATAATCAATATGCCACACAACATAAGTCTATTAAATATAAAAAAAAAACATCAGTCTGCCTAATGACAAATTTTCCCGAGGACCGTTTTTCTTTAACCAAAATGTTCGTTGTTGATCATGAAATATCGATGTTTATATTGACGTGGTAGATAATTGTAATACATTTAGCCAGGTATATTTTCAGTAAATGCGCAATTGTCATATAATAGTCTAGATGCCATTATTTCCATCATTATGTTGTTACAGTCAGTGCACTAAAGCGAAACGACCCATTATGAAAAACGTACAAGTTATCCGTTCGATTCTCATCAGCCCCAAATTGCTTTCATAGGTTTCTGACAATTTAGGCAAAATCTGTTTTCTTACGGTGTTTGTGAGAGGGGAGGAAATCGCACACATTTTGACGAGCTACATTTTCTGTTCCAGAGAGGAGCTCGCGATGAGGCTGGATCTGACAGAAGCGCGCGTGCAAGTGAGTGCTTACTTTCTTTTCTTTTCTTTTCTTTTTTTTAGCACAAAAATAAAACGAAAAATAGATCGAATTTAAGTGCACAATGATATTAACGTGTACTGTATAAAACAGTTGAGAACCTTGACTTCATTCAGATGTTAAAAGGATTTAAATTGCAGCAAACTGAGAGAAATTACCTATAATATGACAACTTGTCGACATTTTGAAGGTAAAGATTAACTAAATGATGTGAGCCTGCGAATTCTTGCAATTTGCTTATTTTAGCCTATAGACGTTAAGACAATATACCTAATGGTCTATATTTAATTTCATTTTAAAATGACAATCGTAAACTTGGTTAAATGACCCTGTACGTCATGGCAAGGTCTTTCCTGTTATCGAAAGTTATTATACACAATAGAGCGAACATTTTAGCGGCAATTACACAGACGCCCCTGATTCATAAAAGCGCACTTAGCGAGAGAGCAAACACTGCTATTCCAGGGAGAAAATGGTGTTTGAATTCTCATCGCTGGCGCGGGGGAGAGGGAGGGGTAGGGGGATAATGCTATTTGATTTCCCATTTTGTGATTGCAATAGACCGGCATTGATCCGATGCTTTGCACTTGGAACGAGTGAGAGACTATTAAGGGTGTTTGCCACCCCTCCTTTCTCTATTCAAAGCGTGGCTCGCATGTTCAAGCCCAACTCTCATAACCAAAGAGACAGTGCAAACATGAGGAAGCTACCAGGGTTATTGGGCATGTAAAACAACAGATGTCAATTTGGAGATGTGGGAGAACAAATCACTTAACAGGCTCGATCAGGAGGTGATAAAGCTAATAAATGCCCCAGGGGCCGCGTAATGCAAAACGGTTTCCAGCTTGTGTGAGGGGCCAAGGTCCCTGGTGGTTCGTCTGTTGACACTTTCCTTCATTATGAAGTCCCTGTCTGCATGTCATGTTCTTGTGGCACAACCTGGTGGGGTTTAGCAGGATAGGAGGGGGATCGTGGGAAAGTTAAATAGCCTTTTGGAAGCAACTTACATTTGGAGGAATTTAATTTAAAGTGCATTAATTGTTATTGGATGCTGTTCCGACAGCTTTTGTTAACACGGCTCTTAATTACCACGCTCCACCCTGTTTTTTGCTCTGCCCGAACCAGATTTTAATTAGCAAAGTTAGGGTAACAGACCGTAAGTTTAGGGCCATGTAATTACCCTTGACTTCCAGCCTATTTGTCACCTCATTAAAGCGAACCAAATATTGCACATGAACAAGAGCGACAAGCTCATGCTTAAACGACCGTGCAGGCTGTCAGGTGGAATATTAATGACTCTGGATCAGAAACGTGAAGGGACCATTTTCAACTTCTCAAGGCCAACTAAGCATGTTCCTGACTTGAAACTTAATGGCATAGTAACATCAGCACAGCTTGGACTTTAATAAGGCTTCTGTCCCAAATCTTAGGTTTGGTTTCAAAACCGAAGGGCAAAGTGGAGGAAACGTGAAAAGGCAGGCGTCCAGGCTCACCCCGCAGGCCTGCCCTTTCCTGGGCCGCTGGCAGCCGCTCACCCCTTGAGTCACTACCTGGAAGGAGGACCCTTCCCACCTCACCCTCACCCTGCTCTGGAGTCGGCGTGGACTGCTGCAGCGGCAGCTGCTGCTGCATTCCCAGGCCTGGCTCCGCCCCCAAACAGCTCCGCCCTCCCTCCTGCCACACCCCTCGGCCTAGGAACCTTCCTGGGCACAGCGATGTTCAGGCATCCAGCTTTCATTGGACCCACTTTTGGCAGGTAAAGAGCCAAAGTTGTGATTATCATATACACTCCCCCAAAAGGGGGCTTGTCACAGAACAGTGATGTCATAGAAGAAGCTTTTTAGGTTCCACAAAGAATCCTTCAGTGAACAGTTCTAAAGAAAGTGTGAAAAACATTTTGATAATCTAACGAACCTTTAAGAAGCTTTTGTAAAATGGAAAGTTTCCATGGAAGGTTCTTGATAAAAAAAATACGCCAATAAAGAACCATCTAATATATATATATATTTATGGCAATAATCAAATCTAAATTTGGTGTATGTTTATGAGTGCAGTACATTGTATCACAGGAGCTCGGTCTCTCTCCTCTAGACTCTTCTCAAGTATGGGTCCTCTGACCAGTGCTTCCACGGCCGCCGCTCTCTTGCGCCAAACTGCACCGCCAGTGGAGGGTCCAGTGCAGCCGCCGGCAACCCTACCAGACCCGCCTTCTTCCTCATCCTCCACGGCAGCCGACCGCAGGGCATCCAGCATCGCAGCACTGCGTCTCAAAGCAAAGGAACATTCGGCCCAGTTGACCCAACTGAACATCCTGCCGTCCGGCAATGCGGGGAAGGAAGTATGCTGATCCTTCTCCTTAAAAACAAAACAAAATATTAAAGCAACCATCTCAACAAAAAGCACGACCAAATCCATACAGCACTAGCAAACCCGGAGACCCATCTGACACTGGAGTCATCGCCAAACCACAGAGCCTCCCACTGGACATCATCACTCAATTTTACACAGTGCACCAAACAAAAAAAACCCTGAACATAAAGATCCTGAGTGTAATGTAGGCACCTCAGAGGGAACGTTAGGGAGGCTGTGCTTGGTAAAGTCATTAAATCAATCCAGTCTTTTGGGTCGGGAGCAAATGATGGCAAAAGACACATTTACACCCACACAGAGAAGAACTACACCGCAATACACAGAGAACGCTCATTTCTTCCTAGTCTTCTCTCAGTGCCGAAGCAGAGATGGGTCGATGCCAAAGGGAACTGCCACAACCTGCTACCCATCCTGAACCATATCCAGTTTGGCCTCAGTATTGACAAAGCAAATCCAATTTCTGAGAATGAATCCTCAGCTTTACTTTCTGTTTTCAACTCTTATGTTAAATATATTTAGGAGAAAAAAAATAATGAAAAAGAAATGCTTGGTTTGTTTTAAGGATGAACAATGTGAAAATCTAAACTTTAGCCTGTTTACTGATCTGTTAAGGGTATCCTGTATATAGCTCTGTTTTAAAATGAATGAAAGGCAAAATGACAAGAAAAAAATAGTTTATTTCAAAAGATGTTTTGAGAATTATGCTCTCAGTGTAGTGCTGTAGGAATGGTTTCACGTAGATTCATCCTCTGTTCGTTTGATTCAAATTTTAGATTTTTAGATGATTATTTATGTCTGACCGGTAGAGAGCTTGAAATCCAGACCGGGAAGTTTTGCTATTCAGTGAGGGTTTTCCCTGTCGCGCGCAGGGACCAGTCAAGTCGGAATAAAAGAAACTGGTGAAACACAAACCCTTCTGTATTATTTACAACTGATAATGCGAATTTAATATAATACACCGTTGTTTTTGGTGAAATGAGATGTGTCGATCCTAAAAAAAAATATTTCAATGGCGTGTTAATATTTTTTTAAATGCACGAATAACAATTCAACAAGTCGTATCTGGTTTTATGGCCTTAACTCTACAACCAGCTTTATGATTCGTTGAATTTCTAGAAGTAGCCTAAATAGGCAATTATTCAGTGGGAGTCGCTAATAAGAGAAAATAATTTAAGTGGTCACTTAAAAACATGAATCAATTCAGTGTAACGCTGTGGTGGCTAACAGCAATCATACAGTAAAGTAAACATTTATGTAGCGGAAAGAGCCTTTTTGTTTAGTGGATAAGTTATGTCAAGCATAAACAACGTATTTGTTTTTATTTAGTCAGATGATTATATTCATGACGGGTCTATTGGGCTAGCCAACGCTTGACAAAAAGCGCTTTGTAATTATTCCGCCATCTCACGCGCTGTAGGCCTTACAACTTTGTAGAGGCGCTAAATTGGAAGCAACATCTGTAAATGCCCAACTCGGTTAAGTCCCTTTCTCATTAATGAAGTAACAAGCAGTTTATCAAAAAGTCTTTCTTTCGAATTCCTTATTTAATTCCCCCAAATCCCTCTCCGTTGGATCTCACGCGCGAAACGATGCCATTACGGCAATCAATGCGCTCCATTCAAACGAAGTCATTTTCGCCCATTTGACCCGTCTATGGTGTCGAACCAAATCGCGTGAAATTACCTCAAGGATTAATTTTCTCCTTTATCGCGCGCGCCGCTGAAAAGATTTCTCCTTTCCTTGTTTTACCCGCGCTAATCCGTTTCATTATGACGCCACAAACAAGCAGGATCAGGGAAGATGGAAACGAGCTGAAGACGCGTTGGGAGGCGTGAGGGGATCAGTGCTCCTATAACGCCCAACAAATTCTTCTAAACATCGCGCGTCAAGGACCCCCCTCTTGCAGCAAGTCCATATTAAACATGTTGGCATGCGAGAATATGTTCAAAGGAGCATTAAGCAAAGGAAACCAATTTTCTCTCCAGTGCCATACCTCCAAGCGAGGTGCATAGACCCCTCCCTCCCCTCCTCTATTTGTAGAAGGGACCACTGGAGCGTGCAGCCCACTTCTGTTGGGATTTTTATGAGATTTTCTAGAATGCCTTAATCTTATTGTGAACATTATTAATGAATCGCAAACCAATTTGCTCGTAATATCTGGGGAATGCTCGCCACAATTGTAGAGGCACTGACCTGAAGTGCTTAGGGCGACTTTCTCTTTAACTCTTTTCTTACAATGCATGAATGAAGAGACAGACTTTGTGGAGACAAAATTTGCCTCTCTATTTGTAGAGTGTGTGTAGATTTATTGCCAATTTTCTGACCACAAAGTACACTCTAGGGTGCCAAAACACCTGTTTGGGAACCACTATTAAAAAAATAAAATAAAGGCACCCAAGTCATTCCAGCAAAGAGGTGCAATTTCATTTTCAAAAAGCAATATTCAAAAGGCAAATTTAAACATTCTATTGGACAAAAATGCTAAAAAAAAATTATATATATATATATATACACACACACACACGCGTTGGGTATACATCTATGCCGTCAACAAAGTAACAGAAAAGTTGATAATTGTATTTCTCATTTAGTCTTGCGCTCAATGTCATGACAATGTTTTTATTATAATTTTTTTTTTTACAAAATATCCAGTTTTTAATCATCTGTTTCGTGTACAAAATCCTGCAGAGTTCCATATAAGACTGTTGTCTTTTCAAAGTTCATCATAACTTTTTTTTTAGTTTATGGAATTGTGCATCATTTTAATAACCCTTAAGATGGTAATAATGGTAACTCAAGTCTCTTTAATAAAATGTCCACTAAAAAAAAGAAAAGAAAAAAAGAGGAGATCGAATAAATAATTTCCCCGCAAAAAATTAATTTCCATATTAGCTATACATTATGGAGGAAAAAAAAGCTGGATTTTTTTGTGTTAAAAATTTTCATCTTTCCAAGTCATCGTTTACTTGTTAACAAAGAACACAAAATATATAAAAAAAAATATTCAGTACAAACTACAACATTTCCAAATGAAGTGTACATTGACAGTTTATAAATGCATGGTCAAATTTCACAAGCGTTCCCTTGATTTTGGCTCACTGGGCTGTGCTTCAACAACCAGCGAATAATCACGCTTTCCATCCCGACACAGCTCAAGACACCGGGGGTAGGTGAAAGCACTAAAGGCGCTTTGATGAGCCTCTCGTTTCCTATTGGAGCAGTAGAGTAAGAAATCACGGTGAAAAGGGCTGAATGGCGGGCCACTGGAACCCTGTCCCCTTTTGGTGTGCCTTAATTCCTTCGTCTCTTTTACCCTCATCCAATTAGTCCAGTGTATTAAGCGGTTTATCATCTCATAGCCTGCTATTCAGAGCAACAAGAGGAGCACTTTGCAATAGGGCCGGCTTTCCTTTTGACACCCACGGGTACTTACATATTCTGCGATGCCATGAATAATAGAGAAAGAATAGGGCACTAATTCCCTCATCAAAGAGAACCTTGTCCACCGCTTTGCTCAACACCACCATTCTGGTCAAAAAGACAGGCAATAAAGCTTAGCATAACAAAAACGAATCATTCTTATTAGCTTAGTGGGGTAAATTAATGCAAAGCCTCGTCTGCATTGAGTGGCCCAGTTTGAAAACAGCCTCCGCGGGCACGACAAAAGCACGTTCACGTTAAAGGAATGTCCCGTTGAAAGCCCCAGATCATGCGAGGACTTAATCTTGTAAAAGTGCGACATAATGTTCAGGAACTACCTGCATCTGTTAAGTATCATTCCAAGCTTGGCGGACACGTTAAGCTAAATGTATATATAGGCCTATATATGTTTAATACATTGGCAGCAAAGACCTACAATGCTGTCTGTCATGCTGGGGACAGAAAGTAGCTCTTAAGTGTCGCTGCGCTCTCCAAGGTCGGTGCCATTAGTCGCAGCCGTTTAAGGCGATTTTTTTCAAGCATGGCATTTATGGAAATTGACATCTGATGAAATGGTTTAAGACATCATCTAACTGTCATTATAAACACATGGAATGAGCGAGTGAAGCACCACATTCTTAAAACCGACTCGATTTAAGTGGACTAATCTCCTCGCTTTCACACACTCTTGGCTTGCCATTCTCCAGGTCTTGAAAATGAAGCCTTCCATTTGGAGAAGTTAACTGGCCCTCTTCAAATGTGTAAATGTCATCACTCCCTGCAGCATAGTGAAATAAAATAATCAAAGAGCGGGGGAAAAAAGGGAAATGTGAAAGTGTTATGAAATGCTTTTATTGACGTTTCCGTATCAAAAACAATTAAGAATTCTAAGACACTTTCATAGGCAATCAACATTCAAAAACATGCAACGCAGGCCGCCAGGCGCGGACCGAACGATGCGAAGCCATAAATTCACAACATACCAGCTGAGAGCAGTTCAAACACGAGTTCAATCGTTCGAAACTCCAGAAATCACTGGCTAGCTACCTCTGTATCATTGGCTAATTGCTGTGCTGTTAAAGATGAAGGGGGTAGTAGAGAAGTCATTACTGAACTAAGACCCCTTCAAACCGCTACAAGCCCCCCCCCATGAACTTGCCTGTCATTACCCCTGATTGTTATCTCTAAAAACCCAGTGTGTGTGGTGCTACTGGGGGAGTGGGGGGGCTGGGTTGTGTTGAGAGCATCTTTAGCCCCTTATCATGGCCATTTTACCACAGATTCATCATCGATTAGACCTGGACAAAGGCTAAATGGGATGGGACACAAGAACACAGATTAGAGCGAGAGACAGGTGCTCAAACATGGAAAGGTTTGGTGATTACATGGAGATTGACTGTGATCTCGTCACCTTTGACCTTAGTTCATGCCTAAGCCGTCAGCCACAAAAATGCTGTCAGGGATTACAAATGTAAAGCAAGTGAGCTAGAAAATAGCATAGATTACAAAATCACAAGGTGTATTTACAGCAGACAGGAAATAAAAAACATGAAAATATAACATTGTAAGGCTTCTGTTGGTGGGCAGAAAGGCATAAATATTATGCCATATCCGATTACCCAGGACTGCTTCGGGAGAGTTGGTCAGTACTTGAGGGCTATAAAGGCCTGGAAAAGTTTGGCGAGGTTGACCTCAGAGTATCCGCTGGTGGCGAGGACGTTGTCCGTTACATCCTTCAGCATTTTGTACACTTCCTTTTCTCCTTTCCAGCCAATCTTGAATCTCACTGAGAAGAGAACCAAACAATATGTTAAAAATCACCAGACTGTTCAAACCTTTTGATGCTAGGGAGCCCCAAATATCATGATCCCCTCACAAGGGACCCCTTCCCAAAAATATAAAAGGCATCTAGATATATTCAAAGCATAAACATCCATTTATATACTGTATAAAAAATAATTATGAATGATGGGAATGGATCAATAGAAAAATAAATAAATGAATAAATAGGAAATAAAATATTTTAATAACAATAATATCAACAACGAATATATAATCATCATCATCATCATCAGCATATTACTTCTTAACTCTTTCCCAGCCAGTATTTTATTTTAAACATTGGCCACAGCCAGTGTTTTGATCCTTTTCACAAATTTCATGGCCCCCAGAATATTTTGTTTGAATATTTGAACATGCAATATACAATACAATTCACTGCTTTAAAAAAAAAAAAAAACTTCATGCATTCTTTTTTTTATCAACACTTGAATGTGGGTAAGTTTCATAAAAAAGGCAACATTTAGCAAAAAAATTAATAAAGTTTTTGTCAGACTACATCTGGGGCCTGTACCATGATGGTAGTTTAACAAACTCAAGGTTACAGGATTAGTTTCGAGTTGACCAAACCAAACCAATCTATTCAAGCTTTGTTGGTCCCATGAGGCTGTTCATCAGCTTTCTCTGTCAAGGTTTTGATCCTGAGTTTAGGAGTTTAGCTGTGACATCAGTAGTGAACAGCCAATCACATTCTGTGATTCATTTCTCTCTTCTGCAGAATATTACATGATTGAAAAATAATAAGAATTTAAACAAATAGACAGGAAGAAAAGAGCTGTCTATGAAAGAAGACAACTTAAAGAAATATTTTATACGTCAATGCAAGTAAAAGTTATGAAGATAGTTTAAGTTGATATATAGAGAGAATTGAACATTTAAGTTCACATGCAGTAATTTTTATAGCTTTATTTATTGATTTATAGCTTATTTGTATGACCTTCATAAAGGCTATTTATATTAATTTTAACTAAGTGCCAATTAATGATTGATGAACTAAAATGATACATGTGTAATTGATTAAGGGTATAATAATTACATAAATGATATCCAAATCATTCAAAAGTATTATTATTATAAATAAGCATTGTTAAAAGCCAGATGCTTTAGTCTTTAAAAAACATTTAGTGACCTTTCATTTGGAGTAGAAACTGGGGGAGTGACTTTATTGCATCAGAGGCGTGTCACTTTGCTCACAGCTGATTGGTCTAATTTCAGTTTGAGATCTCTTATCCAGAACATAACCTGCTTATAACATTACTATGGAGATGTACATGGCTAAAAGCCAAACCACTTTAAATGGTACCTAGAACCCAGGATTGGCACAAACTAAGCTTAAACATATCTGGCTAGCCAGCTAAACCGGCTTCATGGTATAGGCCCCTGATCGGATTCAGAAAGATGATCAAAACAATCATCCTGGGGTCAACATTTGCGGTAACATTAGGCAGTTTTGATTTATATGCTGTTTAATGTTGGTGATCGCTTTTTTCATATGCATATGATTACATATATCACTTGTTTCTGCTGCTTTTTCACCTGTATTTTGATTCTGAGATTTTGTAAGATGTGTCATAGTGCCCCCTAACATATAACTGCCAAACACAGAATTTTCTGTGTTTTCACTGAGAAAAAGTTAGGCTGCAATTATGTTTTGAGGTCATAGTTAAAGTTTGGGTTGTGAGCATGGTATAATACAGCTATTCTTTAGAAAGTAAAGAAAAAAGATTAAATAGTAAAACTCTACCGTAAAGACTAGAGATGCACCAAATACAGGATTCGGCCGAATATTGGGCTTTTTGACGGGGTTCGGTTTCTGCTGAACCTTAGAATTTTTTTCCCACCGAACCGAACCCTAGGCTTGCACTACGAGCTCTGCTGGTCGAATGTAATGACGCCGCCGTTGATTATGGGAACGTGTTTACTAGCTGGGCCGTTCGACTGCAGTAGGCTGTGAGAAAGTGAAAATGGAACTTGTGAACAGAAAACGTGTTGTTTGGCGATTCCAGTCGAGCTACATGTTAAATTTGCAATGCCGATTTGTCTCAAGCAATAGCCGCTGTTAAAACATTTGCATATTAAACATCCAAAAGAGTATGAGTTGTGCATGAAGGAATCTACAGACAGCAGCAAAAATGCAGCAACTTCAGGTGGGAAGGACAGTCATCCTGGCATAATGTTCTATTCTTGTGTTTGTATCTATTCTTAATTAAAATTAAATTAAATTAAAAATACACTGCTGTAGGGATGCTCATTTCGGTTAATTTTCCCAACCGACAACCACTGCTCATTATCCGATTATTAACCATTAACTGATAAGATTATAATATTGTGTCTGTGACCCGTTAAAAAGACACTTTTTTCACGGGTTTATTTTACCATGCAAACAGCAGCATACAGATCAGATGAAATATAAATAATAAGAACAAAATAAATAGGCCTACACTAAATATTTTTCATTTAAATAATTACCAAAGATGACAAAACGAAAATACACTGAATCCGTTTGAAGCTTTGAAGAACCGGAATAGTTATTTTGTCAAATAAAAATAGCAGGCCTACCTCAATCCACACCTTGTATGGTTTTTATTTTTTAAAAAGGAACATCTGTCTAAGTGATGTGGGTTAGTCTGGAGCCCAGCTTGTTGACAGAAAACATCCTCTCAAGCCTTGTTTATACTTTCGTCTGGCTCCGCAGCACGAGCCTCCGATGACTGACTGTGTGCACGCCTTCTGCGCTCTCCGTTGGGCTGTTCTTTGAAATGACAAAGGGCGACTCGGGGTAATTGTTCTATAAGCCGTCAGGAAACAGCGGCGAGAAGAACATGCGTGACAATGTTTACTTTAGTAAACTTGACCAAAACCACACTACGAAACGCCTTAAACAAGGCTTCAGATGGCACTGATGCCCCGGGAATACAGAGATAACTCCTCGCTAGAGTGGCCAGCCTCGGGAAGTGCCTTTCATTTGCTTTCCACCAGTCAGGAGCTTGTACTACTGCTGTAATTTTAATACCGCATAGCATATTTTGCAATATGAGCATCATTAAACTGCTGTGGATGTTGTTTACTTCATTAATGTGTTTACTGTGATAATGGACTGAGGATGGGAGTAGGATTCGGTTTCGGATTCTGCAAAATCTTAACCAGTGGATTCGGTATTCGGCCGAACCCCAAAAATCTGGATTCTGTGCATCCCTAGTAAAGACACCAAAACATCAATACCAAAACAGAGTTTGGATCATACTAAACTATAATTAACACATTAAAATAATATCACGTGTGACATGTTCCCAAACATACATTTGGTCACAAATATACTTCCTTTCACCAAAAACCCCCCCAAAACAAAAAAACTCGGCAGCAGACAGGGCTGGAGTGGATCCATAACGAGTCAAAACTGATCCGAAAAAGAAAGATATCAGTCATAATATCGAACTACGCTCACGGACATGTGCTTGGAGAGGTCTATCAAGTATAATTTCAAATGAAAGTCTTTGAGAATCGATAAGGAACCAGCTATCCAGGCAGTTTGAGGGTAGAGCGCTGGCGAGAGGGGCTAGGTGTCTGCAGAAGCTAAATAGACTCTTCTGCCAGGGGTCCACAGGGTCATGCAATCGGGTCGATATCCAAGGTCATTTATCCCATCAGGAGGGCCTTCAATACCATAGAGACGATAGAGGAGTCACTGGCAGTCTAGCAGGACTGAATGAGAATCACAGACTAAATCAAAAGCCTTTAACCAAAGACTTTTGTTAAAAGCAAGTCTTTGCTTTGAGAAGAGATCCAGCCAAGATGAGCATTTATATGAATGTTCCTTGAGAATATGTAAATGCCCAGACTGAAATTCATATGACCCTGTACTATTTATTAACACAAAACGTGTTTATGCTTGAAAGGTGATTGAACCTGTGCCCCTAAATGTTGTTGAACAACCAACTGGTGGTTTAAGACTAAAATCACAGTCCATCTCCATTAGCAGGTGCAGTAGAAACAGAGTTACTGAGTTGCCCCATAGGGGAAGAAAGGTCAAGCGCGGAAAATGGCCAACCCTGAACATCGAAAAGGGGAATAGTATTCCAAGTGCACCATCTGCAGAGCCAGTTATCATTATCCCTTGTGCATTTTTACCTCCAGCAGAAGATAGAGACGGTGAAAGAAAACAGGATGCTGGCACATGGAATAGGGAGAGGGGGACTATTTACCTGAGGAAAGAAAGAAAGGGGGGGGGGGGGGGGGGGGCTGAAGAAAGATGATGATGCATGATCAAGGGAAAGCAATCATGTCATCATTTTTGAAAGGTGGGAGAAAATAATTTTTTTCTCTTTCCCTCTTTCTCCTCTCCTCTTCTTCATTCTTTTCCTTCAATCACTGTGTGCAGAATGTATAAAAGAAACCTAAAAGCCACAGAGGTTGTCAGAGACCTCGCGTTCCCTCCCGGCCCGGCAGGGGTCGCATTTAAAATAAATAGCATTTTTAAGAGGGAGAAAAGATGTGACGAGATAGTGAGGGAAGACGTGAGAAAAAGAGGTGAGCAGACAGAAGAAGAAAGAGAGGAATACAGAGCAAAAAAAAGAAAGAAGGCGGGTGCGACAGGACAGAGAAGATAGTCCAGACAGAGAGAGAGAGAGAGAGAGAGAGAGAGAGAGAGAGAGAGAGTGTATCAGCTTCCATGTGCTCTAACAAGGTGTAAATACAATAACAAGCATGTAATTAAGTGAGCATGATGAAGTTAATGGGGATCATACATTCCATTTGGGCTGCTTATGAATATTCTATTAGATGTTATCAGGCAGCTGGAATAGCTTTTAATTTAATCATCATTCCGAGCAGAGAAAAGTTCTTTGTGCGAGTGTAATTGCACAGAATGAATAATTGATTTGACAATCGCACCCGCGGATTTCCAGCAGCTCAAGGCAGGCAGAACGTGGGGGAGGAGGGCTGGGGGAGGGCACGCGCGTCGTGCCCTGAAGAGGTTGCCGAGGAGCTCGCCTGCAAATTGAGCACTATCAGTACACAGATAAAGGACAATTTCTATTTTATCAATGCAGTGAAATTACATTACTGCCTGAACATAATCACACTGCCCACACTTAAGAGGAGACAAGGCAGAGAGGGAGAGCGAATTAGAACGAGTAAGAGATACAGAGAGCGACGGATGCAGAGCGGGAGAGAGAGAGAAGGAAATGGAAAGGAGTGAGCAAAAGGGCTTGCCTAAAAGACGTTATGAATTGCTCTTCATGAAAAGAACGAAATCAGAGTTCAACATGATTTGGAAGTCATTGATATGGGATATCTAATTTTTTCAAAACTGCTGAAAAAACTGTTTTATTATGGAAGGACTCCTGCCGTGCATGAAATTGCCTCCACATTTAACTCAGTAGCTGCAATCAGGCGGAGGACTGTGGTTTACATGTAGATCAGACTCTAAATGTCTCATTTCTCACACGCGTATGAGCCGATATACACAAAGAAAAAGCACCCCACGCACGCTGCGTGCAGACACAATTCATGTGTGCGATATAATCCGCTGGTGGAGCCACTGCGAATGGCGGTGAAGGCAGTTGGACAGGAGGATCAAGGGAGTCAAACAAGAGCTTTTGACAGAAGGCCAGAGACTCCGGTGGGTCTGTAGATGTACGTTATAGTAGAATTAGCCCAAAATAGAAGGTGCACTAAAGGGCTGTTAATGCATTACATCTTATTAATATAATTTAAAAAAAATTACATTTAATATGTATAACGCTGTTAAATTTACTCAAGGCATTTATCAAATTTCAAATTGGTGTGATTTCTAAAGGCTATTTTTTAATATTTATTTGGTGCTATTTATAAAGGCTATTCCGAATATGAGCAGAAGCTCAGGTGTCTGGGTTCAATACACACAAAAATGTTTGAGGAGAACAAACATTTTTTTGGATAAAATTTTTTTTGCAACAGCTACCTTTTATTCCAGACAGGATATTTAAAAATAGTGTCATTAGCAGTTGTATGGCAAATGTTCAATAAGTAAAATATCTACAAGCAATACTATCAATGCTGCCAAAGTAATAGTTTATTATTATTATTATATAATGTAAATAAAATGTAATTTAAATTAAAATAAATTAAGTTTATGTAGCAGCAGTAGATTTTAAAATTATATAATTTTTAAATCATATATATATTTTTATATTTATTTTATATTTTATATAAATATATTTTTATATATTTAAAAAGTAATAATTTCACATTGAATGTCTAAATTAATGTAGAAACAACAAAGATAGTAATTAAATATTTGTTTAATGACATCTATATGAAAGACCATTATCACTGATACCAATACTGCTACTGATGTCTCTATGAAATACATTTTTCTTCTCAATTTTAGCCATTGATTATAGCCATTCAATATTTCAGTACAACTGAAAGCTATCAATTTTAACATTTATTAGGCTTATAAAAAATATAACTTAATTTAAGCGAACTTAAAACAATCTTCACATAAACCCATTATAAAATGTCACATTTGCCCATGCAATTCAATAAATCAGGATTCAACACTAAGGTTTTTTCCTGCTAAAAAGCACAAAGTTTTTGACCCATATAAGGTAGGAAATATACAGAAATTGATAAAGTTATCAAACACTTCAAAGTCCTTCACTGCATAAATTAGAAATTCAATTTAGATTAATCCCAATTAAAGTTACAAACGTTATTCAGTCAAGAGCAGTGAGTGATTTTCTCTTTGTCTTTTGTTCTTTGATTAACATTAAATCACAGACAGCAGCAGGTTTATGAGGTTGCTGTCACTTTAAGATCTGATATATCTCAACTCAATATGGAACTATGCGCAAATTTTGTTCACAGAGATTCAAAGAGAGATACATGTTCACTCACTTGACTTGATATTTGAAGGAAAAATACAATTGCAGAAGTTTTGAACATGTTGATTTGTCTGCAGTGAAGTTTTGCTGATGCATGTACTTGGCTTGTAGGCTGGGTGTGTTAGTGATGCACGGTTCGCTGTTATATCCACCAATCGGGCGGGCCAAGTAATAAAAAAAACAATATTCCAATTAATTGCGGGTGGATGAGCGATATATCATTGTTTGTTTAATAAAGACATTTTCGAGCCCTGTGGGCGAATCATTCCAGTTGCCGCTTTTCCACATTTAAAATGTTCAAAACAATTCCTCACGCGTACTGACGGTCGAAACTCATTATAGACGCGTTTCGACCGCAGGAACTTTCCCAGGAACTAGGAACTTTGGGCTGGTACTCGGTGTGTTTCGACCGCAGGAACCAGGGTCTAAATGAAGTTCCGGGTAAATATTTCCCCCTCCAAACAGCCCTGCTCGCGAGGTAGTACTTTTTCAAAGTTCGGGAACTTTCGGGGGTGGTGAACATGGGCGCTGAACAGGCTGATTGGTTGAGTTCACGCAGCATTTTATTTCAACCGGCATTTTTAAAAGTCTTTTGCGAGGTTCGTTCTGCGTTCAGTAAATATCAGTCTTGCTCTTTCTGTCCGGTGCGTGTGTTTGTCTCAGCCATCTCACGGTCAATGTCCGTAATAGCTGATAATAACATACGTTGTCTTATTTTAAATCTAGCTTTACGAGCTTTCAGAATACGCTTTAGTATCAGTGCTCGTCTCTTTTCCGCCGTTTTGTTAATTACCTCTTCAGTAAACCAATACATAACTAGCAAAACCAGCGCTGCTTGAATCTCCTCCATACTTGTTATTGTTGCAGACAGTATCGCACACAAATGATTACTGTCCGTTGGTGACTGGGAAGAACAGTCGCGGGCAGTCCCACATCTCTGGACTAATTTGCCTATTCTTCACAGTACTTTAGACCGCAGTGGAAACGCAGACAGTAGGGGTCTGGGGGAAAAAAAGTTCCTGGTACAAATTGTTCCGGGTAATTTCGGTGGAAACGGGGCTTTTTATGCAAAATCGTTATCCAATCATAGCAGTGGGCATTTACTTCCAAGTCTTAAAATGCAGCACGCCAATAAAAATATAGCATTTCAGGATATAGAAAATAGCCTATTATTCATTATGATGTTTTTGAATGTAAAAACAGAGCAAACGTCATAAATTGACCTCAGACAACAGTATGAAAAAAATAAAAAAGGCCAGTTCATGACCCCTTTATTAGGGATGCACCGGTACGATACTCAGTATCGGCTCCGATCCGCCATTATTTGCCGGATCGGGTATCGATCAGACAGGACCGATCCAAATCCGATACTGTGCGTATAATATTCTGTGTTATTGTTAAGCCCCAGTGCCCCACAAAAGGCACAAAAACATTATAAAGCATCATCAACTCTTCTTCGTTCACCATATAAAGTGTTCTGAAGCCATTCCATAGTTTAATGTGAGGGACAGATTAATATTTAATCATTAAATTCAAGTTCACGTGAATGCTTCCCTCCACTGCATCTGTCAGACATTCTCCATTCAGCTCTAAACTGTGTCGCGTTCGGTTACGACAGTCAACACGATGAAACTCTCTCCAAGATGATTCAGTGTTCCTGTTATTACGCTTGATCTGTAGATAACGCTCTATGGTTTTGCATTACTTGACTTTATCTTGCTGGAGTTTAATGCTGTAAATCACGTTAACATTACTTTCTACCGGGTGTCTGTTAGATCACAACACTAGACTAAAGATTGTGTTGTTCTTCACACACGGTAACTGAAGTGTTAAACTGTTAAAAGAAACGCCTCAGTAAAATATTGCATAGATAGATACACTACGCATAGAAATATCTTCCATTTGTGTTTTAAAGTTGAATTTTTCAATGCGGACGGATGCGCGCTCTATTGGAGCTCTATTGGATTATAATATAGTATTATAATACCTTTACGCTATGAAAGATTATTAATAGCCTTTCTTGTTCTGCCCCATCTATAATATGTTGCTGCCTCATTAAAAAGCTGCGTTATACATTTATAATAAAATGACTTCATTTCTTAGTATAGGCCCTATATCTACAGTGAGGAAAATAAGTATTTGAACACCCTGCTATTTTGCAAGTTCTCCCACTTGGAAATCATGGAGGGGTCTGAAATTGTCATCGTAGGTGCATGTCCACTGTGAGAGATATAATCTAAAAAAAAAAATCCAGAAATCACAATATATGATTTTTTTAAACTATTTATTTGTATGATACAGCTGCAAATAAGTATTTGAACACCTGTCTATCAGCTAGAATTCTGACCCTCAAAGACCTGTTAGTCTGCCTTTAAAATGTCCACCTCCACTCCATTTATTATCCTAAATTAGATGCACCTGTTTGAGGTCATTAGCTGCATAAAGACACCTGTCCACCCCTTACAATCAGTAAGAATCCAACTAGTAACATGGCCAAGACCAAAGACCTGTCCAAAGACACTAGAGACAAAATTGTACACCTCCACAAGGCTGGAAAGGGCTACGGGGAAATTGCCAAGCAGCTTGGTGAAAAAAGGTCCACTGTTGGAGCAATCATTAGAAAATGGAAGAAGCTAAACATGACTGTCAATCTACCTCGGACTGGGGCTCCATGCAAGATCTCACCTTGTGGGGTCTCAATGAGCTTAAGAAAGGTGATAAATCAGCCCAGAACTACACGGGAGGAGCTAGTCAATGACCTGAAAAGAGCTGGGACCACCTTTTCCAAGGTTGGTAATACACTAAGACGTCATGGTTTGAAATCATGCATGGCACGGAAGGTTCCCCTGCTTAAACCAGCCCATGTCAAGGCCCGTCTTAAGTTTGCCAATGACCATTTGGATGATCCAGAGGAGTCATGGGAGAAAGTCATGTGGTCCGATGAGATCAAAATAGAACTTTTTGGTCATAATTCCACTAAACGTGTTTGGAGGAAGAAGAATGATGAGCACCATCCCAAGAACACCATCCCTACTGTGAAGCATGGGGGTGGTAGCATCATGCTTTGGGGGTGTTTTTCTGCACATGGGACAGGGCGACTGCACTGTATTAAGGAGAGGATGACCGAGGCCATGTATTGCGAGATTTTGGGGAACAACCTCCTTCCCTCAGTTAGAGCATTGAAGATGGGTCGAGGCTGGGTCTGGGGCTGGGCCAGGATAACCAAGGAGTGGCTCTGTAAGAAGCATATCAAGGTTCTGGTGTGGCCTAGCCAGTCTCCAGACCTAAACCCAATAGAGAATCTTTGGAGGGAGATCAAACTCCGTGTTTCTCAGCGACAGGCCAGAAACCTGACTGATCTAGAGAAGATCTGTGTGGAGGAGTGGGCCAAAATCCCTCCTGCAGTGTGTGCAAACCTGGTGAAAAACTACAGGAAACGTTTGACCTCTGTAATTGCAAACAAAGGCTACTGTACCAAATATTAACATCTATATTAACAAATATTATCAGGTGTTCAAATACTTATTTGCAGCTGTATCATACAAATAAATAGTTAAAAAAAAAAAAGATTTCAGACCCCTCCATGATTTCTAAGTGGGAGAACTTGCAAAATAGCAGGGTTTTCAAATACTTATTTTCCTCACTGTATAAATATATTTACTTGTTTTTCAAGAATGTATTTTACAACCTTTTACCAGATTTAGAGCTACACGTATTCACTTGTATGGTATCGGTGCATCCCTACCCTTTATATCAAAAGTTTTTGTATTTGTTAACATTAGTTAATGCACTGTAAAGTTACATACATTTTTCATGAAAAGTTCATGAACTAACCATGAGCAATACATGTGTTACTGCATTTGTTAATCTTTGTTAACATTAGTTAATAAAAAAAAAATACAGATGTTCATTGTTTGTTCATGTTACTTCACAGTGCATTAACTAATGTTAACAAATGAAACCAGAATAACTATATGTCACAATATATATATATATATATATATATATATATATATATATATATATATATATATATATATATATATATATATATATATATATATATGAATAACATTACTGAGATGAAAATGATCAGTTGGATCAGGGGTTAGAGTGTGTCCAGTGGAGTGAATCTGACATTCAGTGGCAAGGGGACAGGTTACGGGCAGAGGAATGGGCATTCTCTAGTGATTTCCTTAGATATAGATACTTGAGAGAAAGCCCTTTACTTTGTTCTCTCTCTCTCTCTCTCTGTGTAAGTGAGAGTGTGTGCAAGTGTGTATTTGTGTGAAGGGGGGTTGGGACGCCAATTTCCATCAGTCGTTCCTCTCTGAAGGAATCAGGTAATCTAGTGAGGAAAAGACTGCAAATGGATAAAGCACTGACCAGCAATTTCACCATCAAGCAACAGAGGGATGAATTCACCACGGCCCTCCTCCATCACAGCCCTGCAATGCATCCGACCAGACCCAAACCACAGCATCACCCCTGGCAAAGATGAAACATTGCAGCCAGGCCAAACAAAATCCATCAAGGCAGCATGTAATTTTAACACCTCTTCGGGCTTAACTTCCCAGACTGACCAAAAGGTTTATTCACAGCTTCTCATTGTTCACATGGCTTCCAGCGACCGCGGCTGAAGACAGCTGGAGACTTCTAACCTCCAGCCTTGGCGTCCAGCAGAAACAGCTCTCTCTTGCTCAATCTACCAGCAACGTACGTCTCCAGTTATCTAAAGCTCCACAATAACAGCGGAGCAGACAGAATAGGGGGAAGATTGGTTTTTCTATTGTGCTGCTGGTCTGGCATAATGCCCACTTTAAAAGCAATTCCTCCGTCATCAGAGACAGACAGAAAATCTGGCAGATACGACACTAAATGTCTCATGGTGTGAGGAGGAGGTGGTTGGTAAATTACGAGAAGGCGTGTGTGTATGTGTGTGTGTGAAGAGGGCAGCTAAAAGTTTTCTGAACTGTACTTTATTCCACTATCGCTCCTGAGCATTTCCATCGCCGTCAACACCGGCGGACCACAGCTCAACCCTCTACCTTTGTTCGCTGTGCTCTGGTAATCGGTGCAAATGCATCGAAGAAAACACACTTTGGTTGTGGAACGTAACAAGCTTCTAGAAAGATCTACAAACACAACCTTCCAAGCCCTTGTGTGGTTTATTGTCATGTTATTGTTATTTTCATTTTACCATTTGACCATTCAATGATATGTCTCAGATGTGAATCTGCTTGATTGAACTCTGTTATCAGCACTGAATCATTTTCCTGTTAAAAGCTGCTTTGAAACAAATTATATAGTACTACAAGTTTTAGGCACTTGTGTAAAAGTGCTGTAAAGTGAGGATGCTTTCAAAAATAATGTCATAAATAGATTTTATTTATCAATTAACTTTTATTAACTAAATCAAATCAATGTTTGGTGTTTGTTTAAACACCCTTTGTGTTTAAAACAGCTTTGGTCTTAGGTACAGTTGCAGTTTTTCTTCAAGGTAGGTTTTATCAAGCGTCTTTTAGATGTTGTCACAGTTCTTCTGGATTTAGTCCATCTCAGTTTTTTCTTGTTTCTTCATGTAAATCACAGACACACTCGATGCTGAGATCAGATCTCCATGTGGAGCATACCGACTGTTATCAGATTCCTTGTGCATACACAAATCTCACTGGATTATTGTAATTAATTAGCCTGGATGCCAGACGAACTTAGCCCCGCCCACAATTTTTTTTGCACGGCAGTTCGGTCTGGACTTGATCCATAGAGAAGTAATTATGCCCGAACAGAAACTGTTCGGACCAATGAAATTGTCAGGGCGGGCTCTAGACGATGATGGACAGATGATAAACAGTAACGTAATCATCCATGTCATCAAAGGCGCTTGGGTTGAATTTGTTCTAATCCTAAACGGAGAACTTGTTCGTATATGCATTCACCTTTACTATTTCTCTCAGAAATGATGATCGTGTTGGTAAGTACTCTGTGTATCCTTAAATTCTTTTTTACAACACCGGCAAAGATTGTTTACACTCATCTTCTTCTTCTAACGTGACTTATTCTAGCGTGCATGCAGACAGGGTTGCCAAGTTTTTTACAGCAAAACTCGCCCAATTGCTACTCAAAACTAGCTAAAAACAAGCCCAATAGCTTTCCAGGTGGGGGGGGTTCTCCGGGAAAAATGGCATTTTGGGGGTAAAATATGTGTTATTTTGGCTGGACTGCCTGTTATATTTCGCATTCCTGGGTCTGTATATCACATAATTGGGGTCGCTTCAACCCGCGGACTTGGCAACACAGTGCAGTTGAGTTCTGTTGACATTTGACAACTAACGGTATGCGTCGCTCCGTTGCTCTGATTGGTTGTAGGTCTATCCAATTGAGGTCTTTCCTGGTTCGGTTTAAACACGCCCCATAATCACAGCCCAACGGAGCAGTATCAGACTCAAATTCTGACTAGAATTGAGTATGACGACGTCAGGCTAGTAATTAATGTCAAAATTAACAAACTGATATTTCCTACTGATGCACTACAGAAATACTGTGAAAATACTAATGTGCCTAAGACTTAAACAGACACACAGTACTGTGCCTGTCTATCTATCCATCCATCTCCATCTACTTACCCATCTATCTCTATCACTAACAAAATATGTGGCCTCATTTTGCGAGTAAATTTCCAGTTCACATTCTGTTGGAATCAGACAAAAAATGACTGCGCTACACCTGTTTGAAGTTGATAGAGTCCGCTACTTCAAAATCTCTGGTAATAATACCAAATTTGACACGTCAAGTCAAAAACAAATATCTATGGGAAAAAAATATATTCAACTTTTTTTATCCATGATACCACAATTGTTTGGTTAACATTAATGAAACAGACAGCATATATATTAAGACCTACTGTGCCGCACGGATCTAAATTAATGTTACACATCAGATGTTTTTCCCCAAACATTTACATAAGACATAACAGATAATGTTTGCGTGAACAGTCGCCATGACAGATATTTTGAAATACTATAATTCAGTGTATATGTGCATATTGGGATTGTGTGCTGTCTGGCATCTTACACCGTTTCCTAACCATTTAAACATTACTAAAATACATACAGAGTTCCTAAAACAATCTTTGTCATAGAATATACTTGTTCACAGTTTGATCGTTCTTGTTTCCATTTGTTTAATTTCAAGATCTGAGGTGAATTATCCATTGTTGTTTTTAGTAAGATTACGTTACAAAGCTGGGAGCACTACATGATATTCAAAGTCACATGACATGCTTTTAACGTTAAATAAAGCGCATAAACATTACCTGAGATTATCATTGCCATGTTTTGTGTTGCTGTTCCAGCCGCGATGTCGCAGAAATAGAAACCGTTTCTAAAATAGAATCATCGTGTGTCGTCGTTGCGGCTGGTTAGGAAAAAACTCTAACATGGAAAATATACCTTTTATCACGTGTCGTGTCGTGTGTAGTTAGGACACGGTGTTAGTGCGCACACGTCGGATCTGTCAGTCAGCGTGAGTAAGATTGTTTTCATGGACAAAGGAAAGGTACTCCTCTCAGAAAACATACAAATAAAGATTCTTTTAGATGTTTTAATTGCTATTTGGATCATTGGGAATGCTAGATGAGGGCTTAATGATCTCATTTTTGTGAAATGCAACATTTATTCACTTATCCTGTGCGCATTGCGACCAACACAGGTCATACATATTAAATTACAGAGAAATCCACCAGGTTACTGCTGCTACATCAAAAAAGCAAAAAGTACAATACAATAGAGAAATGAGAATAAATTAAATATGAAATAAATAATACTCATAAACATAAATGCATATACACAGGTTAGTAATTGTATTGTATATAGAATTGTTGCACCTTAACAGTCAGTAAGGAGCTAGTCTAAAAGCAGCTCCTCACTAACTGGTTTAGGTTAACCAAGTCAAAAGTCAAAGTTGGCAACTATTTTACGCATTCAGGGGAAGCTAGCATTACTGGCATAGCCACATAGCTTGTAGCTAAACCTACAGTATGAAAATATACTGATGCTGTAAGCGAGACAGTAAATTCAGAACCCCTATAAAATGGCAGAGTTACATCCCAGGGTCTAAATAAGAAACTAGACCAGGTAAAAGGAAGTACAAGCCATGCAGCCCTGTAATTTCACCCCTAGACCCCTGTAAACCCTGTGGTCTATAATACAGTAATGTGTAGTATTATAGTGAGAGGGGAGATAACCATTTCAAGGCTATACTTCAAAGCCATGTGTGATGTCTTCCACTAATCCCACAATATACACATGTACGTAGCGGAGCTGCACGTATATTTGACATGTTATAGCTTGACAAATGAGATAAAATATTTGCAAATAGAAAGCAAAAAAGTCAAAATAATAAATAGAAAAATAAACAAATGGTTTCTGAGAATAATTGCAAAGAAAAAAAAAGGGAGGAGGACAGGAGGAGCAACGTCACCTCTCATTCCGCCTGGTGAAAATCAGGGCTAGAGAGTTAAAATCACTCCTTGAGGAATTAGAGCCCTGGCTGCAGTTATGGGCAGTGTGGCTGACAGAACGCCGCAGATTGGCCACAATTACTCGCAGAAACAACAGCCGAGAAAAAGTAAAAAGTAAAGAAATAAAATTTCCCAGAGAAGCCAAGTCTATAATCATGTTAGGCCCCCGCCCCCCGAAACACTCTCTCCTCGGCCTGCTCCACGTTCTGAGTGGTCATCTATTGATTACACATTATATTTATCTACGGCTCTCGCGCCTGGCTCGGAACCTCATCGGCACATGTAAAAATAAATAAATAAATGTATAAGTCTATTCCAAGAGGTCCTTTTTAATCAAGTGACATCAATCAAAACGGAATATGGATAAGTAGCCACGGCTCGGCTAGCAGCGGCCGTGAGCGGTCTGGATCCTCCAACGGCCCGTTGAAAACATATGCTCCATGTCCCATTATTTATGAAGGGCTATCCTTTAGCCTTCTCTCCAATTACTCGCCCTATCATTTTCCAAAATCTAAAAACTGTTTTCAATCAACATAGCCAGCGCTATTATCGAAGGCCTACGGGATGAGAGGAGGCTCTCTCTCACTCACTCCCCTCTTCCTTCCAACTGATTGGACCGCTTTGCATTCTGCACCGCGCCATTCGGTGATTGAATCCGTCGCCTGAATTACGGCTTTCGACTCGAGGAGCTGAGGATTCTTAACCCAACCTAGTGGCCGCCTCCAACCGCTGTGAGGTGTGTGTGTGCAAGTGAGCATAGAGTTGGAAATATGTGCTGGTCGAACGCTTATAGGTAATGTTTGTGAGCGAATTTTCAGGCTAATTAGTAATAGTTGATGTTAATGCAAAGTCTTACATTTATCTTCAGCCATCAGGACCTTGTTGATGGCATATTCCCAGTCAAAGATGTATCTGTAGAAGCTCAGTTGGTTGTAGAGGGCTTTCTCTGAATACTAAAATGAGAGAGAAAAAATAAAAGACAAAACGCATATTAAACCAGTAAATTACAACATATAGGGAGATGACAGATGACATATGGAGAACTCCCAGGTTCTGCTTCTGGGAAACTGAAAACAAGGTTAACAAGGTTTGTCTGAAGCTGGTCATGGTACCAGACTAAATGAAGGCCAAAACCAATGGCTTTCGCCACCTTGTTCCAGACAAACTGATCTGTAAAACTCATTACTACAGGTATAACAGAATACATTTAACTGCATTCAGCCATTTCCTCAGATTCTTGACTGATTTCTTGTAGACTTTCAACAAGAACACATTTCATTGTACTAATGTCAAAAGAATTTCGAACCAAACCAATTATAAAATAAAATAAATGTAATAATATTGATAGAATAGACTAAATTCAGTACCCCTGTGCAAGCCAGCCACAGTTTTGCAATTGTTTTTATAAAAACTGGAACAAAATCCTACTGTATCAGTGGTAGATTATTCCACAAAAATTCAAGAACTGCTTATTATAAAAAGTAAAACTATTACTTTAACATTCAAAGCTCTTTACCAATCCTTTACTGACACTGTGGTAGCTGATTTCTTTGATCCTTTGCATATTCAATATATATATATATATAAAAAGAGAAAAACCAATTAGGTAAAATTATACTGATGTAGTTTAGTACTATGTGTTATTGTCGCAGTGAAAAATTAAAGGCTGAAGCGTAATGAGATTGGTGCGGCTCAATCAGGGAAAGCTGGAGAATCACCTGTGTTAATTACAACTGTGGAGACAGGTAGTGTTTGTCATATATTCTCCACTGTCACAGACAAAGACAAACACACACGCTCAGTCAAACCCAGAGTTTGGAGTCACAGATCCTGTGAAACTGTCTGATTGGCTGAAAACAGCCAGCATACTCCCCACCTTCTCTCCTGACAAAAGCAGGAAACAGTGTTTGGTTTGTAAATTTGGCTGTAATTACCGTTAGCCATGTGTCTAACTGCCAGAGGCGCGCAGGTCGAGCGAGAGAATAAAAGACATTGGGGAGGGAGAGGGAGAGAGAGAGAGATAGAGACGTTCAGCTCTGAAATTACCTCTTTCATAATAGTTTGTTTTGATAAGGCAGCGTGTGTGGATCTGATGAACAACTGTTGCTGTCAATTTGATTAGCCATTATACTTTTATGTTAATTGCTGTTATTGGGTCACAGTCTTTCTGTGTCACCATAGAATCAGAGAGATGTGGGTGCCGGAGGAGTTTAGCAAGGGCTCTCTCCTCAGCACAACGGCTTTTAATTGCCCTCTACAGCTTCCGATGAGCCCAGCAGCTGTTGACCCATAATGCACTGGCTGGTCAACAGCCGTGCCTGTCGATTCAGCAATGCAGCCATAATGGAGCTCCTATAATAAGAGCCAGGTCACCATGTGCATGCGAAGGCACTCTGCTCTGCGAAGGAAATCGTGGACTAAAACCGCAGTCCAAGAAATAAGTGGACGGACATGCGAAGCAGGGCCAGGATGAGCTTCACAGCTGTGCTGACAGGTGTCAAAAGGGGTGTGACCAAGGCGCCATCAAACGTTATTGAATTTAAACCCCACCACCCCGCAAAAAGAGGCCCCTCCCTTGTGCATCTTTGCTCGCCTCAATGCTTTGTTCCTGTACTGACACCATTTCAATTTTCTCCACAAATCTGCAGCATTTTCGGCCCGAGTGACTGGGGAGCAAACCAGCTGTGAAATTGCCTCTCTCCTGAGACCCCCGCCTCATCCCCCTTCTTGATAGAGACATGGCAGCCAGTGCCGTACTACCAAACCTTTGATACAGCCCAAACACAACCTGCCGGAAGAGCTGGATAGAGGGGAACAGAGAAAAGGTGTCAAGAGTGAGGCCTTATACTATGACCAAAGGGGTGTAAAAATAAAGTAGCTACGTCTAAAGACACTCAAAGAAGATCATTGGCCAAACTTACGATGGGGATCATTTAAAGACAGGGAATTGAAGTGATTTAGCTCTTTACGGTCACGGTGCTTATATGTAAA
>CM042260.1:27697600-27887600 GCA_023566225.1 Romanogobio albipinnatus | reverse complement strand
GCAGCCGTCAAATGAGTTCCACATAATTTAACCAAACACTGGGCAAAGTCTGGGGCCCACAGATCAGTTCAAGCTACCGGAAAAATGTTCTTGCTCTCCTCCTTTCTTTCTAGCTTTCTCCATTTCACAATTCCGCCGTCGCATCTATACCTGTAGGTCTTTTTCTGCAGCGGTTTCACCCAGAGAATTTCAGCTCACCTCTGACTACAATCAGAACTTAGCACTTAAGGTTTCATATCTGTGTCAGGTTTGTAAGAATATGTGTTGTTTCTAAACCATTTTGAATGAGAAATGCAACTCGTGCAAATGCTTCAACACCTGAAGCCAGAAAGCAAACAAGATTTTTTTTTTACAGTTTTCAAAGAATATGATGCAAAATGTGCCATGACACTTTGCTAGGGTGGTTGCCAGGGTGTGCCTACGCAGCTGCAAAGGCGCTCTGTTTTTTAGCGCATTGTCATGTGATTGCTATGGTATTGTGGGGCGTTACTATGGCTTTTCTGCACAATTAATCGGAATAAAACCAAAATTGCAACATGGCATAGTGCAATTAAATTAAATATATGCACTGCTTGTTTCAGAGTGAAGCGCGGCATGTTCATTTACATGCGAGCGGCTCATGATACACACATACATATCAGACATAACATTATGACCACATTCCTAATATTTTGTTGGTCCCCCTTTTGCTGCCAAAACGGCCCTGACCCATCAAGGCATGGACTCCACTAGACCCATGATGGTGTGCTCTGGTATCTGGCACCAAGATGTTAGCAGCAGATTCTTTAAGTCCTGTAAGTTGCGAGGTGGGGCCTCCATGGATTGGACTTGTTTGTTCAGCACATCCCACAGATGTTCGATTGGATTAAGATCTGGGGAATTTGAAGGCCAAGTCAACACCTCTTCAAACCATTTTTGCTTTATGGCCGGCCGCATTATTCTGCTGAAAGAGGCCACGGCCATCAGGGAATACTGTTTCCATGAAAGGGTGTACATTGGTCTGCAACAATGCTTAGGTAGGTGGTACATGTCAAAGTAATATACACATGGATGGCAGGACCCAAGGTTTCCCAGCAGAACATTGCCCAAAGCATCACTGCTTCTGCCGGCTTGCCTTCTCATAGTGCATCCTGGTGCCATGCGTTCCCAGATAAATGACGCAGACGCACCCGGCCATCCACGTGATATAAAAGAAAACTTGATTCCTCATATCAGGTCATCTTCTTCCATTGCTCCGTGGTCCAGTTCTGATGCTCACGTGCGGTGGTGGACAGGGGTCAGCATGGGCACCCTGACTGGTCTGCGGCTATGCATCCACTTACGCAACAAACTGCGATGCACTGTGTATTCTGACACCTTTCTATCAGAACCAGCATCAACCTCTTGAGCAATTTGAGTTAAAGTATCTTGTCTGTTTGATTGGACCACACGGGCCAGCCTTTGCTCCCCACATGCATCATTGAGCCTTGGCCGTCCATGACCCTGTAGCCAGTTCACCACTGTTCCTTCCTTGGACCACTTTTGATGTATACTGACCACTGCAGACCGGGAACACCCCACAAGGAGTTTTGGAGTTTTTCTGGCTCTGACCCAGTCGTCTAGCCATCACAATTTGACCCTTGTCAAACTCGCTCAAATCCTTACACAAAATGTTCACTTGCTGCCTAATATATCCCACCCACTAACAGGTGCCATGATGAAGAGAAAGTCAGTGGCCATAATGTTATGCCTGATTGGTGTATATATATTTTATATATGTGTGTGTGTTTTTATATAATAGAAAACCTGTGCCCCCAATTGTTTGATATTAAATACAACTAATAGGTGTAATTAAAGTTTAGTTAAATTACTTTTAAATCTTGTGTTGTTTTACTTCTATTAATTTTTATATTGAACCATTTTATTCATAATAAATTACATTTCCTGCCTTTCAAATTTTTTAGGATATTGGTAATACTAGCTATATTGTTCCGCTGGTACAAATGTCTACTATGTCTGTTTATTATATTGCGTTTTTAAGGGGTATATTTAGCTAGTTTTGTTATATGTGGCAACCCTTCACTATTTTAACATATAGAAAATAGCCTTAGA
Source organism: Romanogobio albipinnatus (assembly GCA_023566225.1). NCBI lineage: Eukaryota > Metazoa > Chordata > Actinopteri > Cypriniformes > Gobionidae > Romanogobio > Romanogobio albipinnatus. Next base: position 27,885,509 of record CM042260.1, on the reverse strand, counting down.
TAATGTATAATTACTGGCACACATGAAGCTTTTAGTTTTTACACCAGAGAAGCACGTTCAACGTGGACACGCAAGCGGTGGCCATGTTAACAAACAATAACTGCTTGTAAAAGCGAATGAACATGTCCTGTATCCTGAGGCTAAAAGCTAGGGAAGTAAATTTACATAAATTCCCATAATCGACTGTATCAAATTAACGATCAATTAATCAATTAACCATTTACCATAACCTATTAAATCCGAAGTGGGGACGGTACTATGTTATCACGTTACTTAACCAACACAAAATAGGCGTCGTTTTAAAGCTTAGAAGCTTAGCTTTATAGAGAATATAGGGATATGACCGTTACTTAACAAGTGCTATAATTTTGCTGACATATTAGAAGTATTCTTTCTTGGTGAAACATTAGTAAACCATGGAAGATCACATATCTTTATTTAGAGCGAGCCCAAACACAACAATGCGTAGATCGTGTGACATGATGTGTCACATGTCAGTGACATGACATGCTGCTTGGCTGAAGGTACAGGACTTCCAGGATCTGAACGCTTTGTGATCATGACGCAGTGTTGTCCAACGCCATGTGAAAGTTCAACCAACAGAAACTGGATCTCAGGTGTGATGAGTGAGTATATTAGGTAAGGATGATGTGTAGAGAGTTATGGAGGTCTTGATTTACCATGTGCCATAGAATAGGAGTGCACAGCTGAGGGTGTGCCTACGATTATCAGCTATGGATTATCATTACTTGTTTATTCTATGTACTTTTATTGCGGCATTTACACAAGTAGTTGTAATGTTCAGTAAAATCACTTGTTTGGAGGGTTTTTTGGAGCCTTGGTTAATTACTTTTTGAAATAAACGGCTAGCCTACATAATCCATTGCTTGGATTGAAGGCATTAATACATTTAGAATACGCAACTACAGCACGCTCACTTCATTTGTCCTTTGCACATGAGCTGCTCACAAACCTCTGAAAATGCATCAGTCAATAGAATCGCGATTTATATGTGAATTGATTTTCCCCCCAACCTCTAACATTTATGGTCATCTTAATTGGAAAACAGAACCTTAACACTTCTCTTTGACAACAACAGATTTATAAAAAATTATCGTTACGAATTTGGAAATATGGTTGACGCATGTTGCATTCCCAAATGCAAAATAGAAGCAAATTAAACACTTTTTTACTGTGAATCAAAACTGAAAATGACCACAGAGCTGTGCTTTACTCTAAAAACATACAGCGCGACAGACTACATATTTATATAAATCACATCACAACCATTTTGATTTGATGATCGCACCAAGTCATATTCTCACAACCATTCAAAAATTTATAAAAATGGCATCATGAGCTCATGCAGCGCTGTTAGACGCAATCCGTGCATTAAATAAATGTATAAGAAAATGTAACATTTTGCTGTTTATTTAGTAATTGTTTGAGGCTATTTCACAATTCATCATACAGTAACCAACTATTTTTTTTTCTCTGATTTACGCAATTCAAGTGGGTCATACTTTTCGGGTCTGATAATACGGAAATCCGTATAAATAGAGAAAAATCAAATCCCTGCCAGTGCCACCCCCGACATCCCTCTGGCTCCGCCACTGAAATGCGGCTCCACGTCGGGAACTCATCTTTCCGAACACTGTAACTTTGGGTCGTTTATAATGTGCATTTGGGAATGTGACATGCCAGACATCTTCCCAAACTTGTAATGAGAAGCTCTTAGAAACTAGTTGCTATCAACAAAGGAGAATCTGTAGTTTTCTGTGGGATGGCTTAATGTTTGAAAGAAATGACAGCCATAAATATTAGTATTGTATGTTAGGTTTTATCGTAAAATTAAAGTATTGTTATATTATTTTTTCCTTAAATATAATTTTATTTTACAGTGAAATACATTAGTAATATTTCTTATTTTAACTTATTAAACTATTATTACTAGCCAAATTGTGCAACCATACAAAAATTATATAAAATATAATAAGAAAATATAATATATTATATTGTATTATATTTTAATATAATAATTAAAATAAATAAATACATAAATAAAATTATATTTATATTCCCACACAATTTGAGTTGTTTCACATTCGTAGCTTAAACTGAATGAGTTGCACACCAAAGTTTAATAAAAATAATAATAAAAAAGCACTGCTAAATAAAGGAATTTTGCCATCCAAACACCCAGAAATCCATCAGATACACGAACATGCACACAACCCCTCTCTGATGCCCTTAATCCAGAGCCGCCCCTTTTGGCCCAAAAAAAAAACAAAACTGCGATTACGCCAGACTTGGAGCAAAAAAAGCCCCCCCAAGACAACAGCCTCTCACAGGCTTTGTGCCTCAGTAATCAACAGCTGTACATTCACACAGTGGCTGCGGAGCCCGAGAGCGGCTGAATGGACGCAAATGCGTCCACTTTGTACATCTCTGCTTTAATCAAGCCTTTTCTATTCAGCAATCTGACCTTTTGTTCAAAACAGGATTATCACTTTTTTTTTTTTTTTTTTCGGTCACAAACCCCCCCCCCCCCCCCAGCCCCCAGCCCCCCCACAACCATCACCATCATCATCACCACATCCCCAAGCCAGTTACCAAGGGGCAAAGCACATGACGAACATAATTGCAATAATTTGTTAAACGCCATGGCAACCCACATTAGAATGGGGTAAATACGGGGGGTGCCACTTCGTGCCACACTCTCATTTTGCTGAAGACGCCAGGAGTCAGAACGGATGACAAGGAAGGAGAAAAGTGAGGGGGGGTGGGGGGGAGGGGGAGGGGGAAGGGAGGGAGACAAGAGGAAAGCATATTTGCTTTGTCTCTAAAGGGTGGTTTTATTGGTAATGGTGGTGGGCTGAAGGTGGAGGTGGCAGTGATTTCTTTCATGATTAATGCCTTGCTGGTGTTCTGTAGGAAACTCAACAAACACCGCTGACTTCCAATCTGTAACCATGTAAGCCGCGAGTCCTCCCTCATGCAGGCAGGCTTTCTCCCTCTATCTCTGCGAACAAACAACTCTATTTGAGCTCTCCCCTCAGCTGAAAGGAATCCTTAATTACACAATATCAGCCTCTTCATTGCTCCTAGTGTGTGAGGGGACGGCTGAGCTGTGTCCACTGAAGCCGGGCCTGGGCAAGGAGGGGGGCCGCATTCACTAACAGCAGCTGTTTCACACATACTGACAAAAGAGCCTACAGGCACCGTCCCAGCGAGGGAGGTGGCTACATTCAGGCCGCTAATTGATTTTTCTGCACAGCACTGTGGGAGAATATACCCCCACAAGTTTCAAGTCAGGTTCGTAAGTTTCTGGCATTCCAGAACTTCCCTGAGTTCAGAACATGGCTTGCTCATCCCGATTGGACGCGGCATGCAGTGATTACGGCTGTCAATCAAAACCCTCAGCTGGGAAATTAGATACACAGACGTATGCATGCTCTTAACGTAGGTCCAATATCTGCACACTTGCCACATCGCCAGGGCCTGTATTTCTGCCATGCCGCGAAGACACTGAGTGCGCACAAAATTAAACCCATTTGTGAAGTAGCGGGAGGGGGCAGTAGCTGTTTGGAGCAATGCTCAGAGGCAAAAAAGCCGCTTCTAAAATTCAATAAAGACAGGAAATAAATAAACAGCATGAGGAAGGTGAGCTCAAATTAACCCCTGTAAAGTGCTCACAGAGTGCCCAGGTGGTCAAACGTGAATGTAGCACATATTATTGCCACCAGAACATTTAAGATAAACTCAAATAAGTATTCAACCTTATAACCTTACTGTATAAAACAGTAAAAAAAGGGACACATGAAGACAGAGCTTCTGCAAAAGCTTAGGCAAACCATTTTTTGTCTTTTACAGAGTGCAGACGTTTGGTGAATTTGCAAAATAAGTTAGACCAATAGAAGATGACTCCAAGTAAAAAACAAAAACAACAACTCTAATTAAAAGATAAGAGTTGTGCATGGTTTTTGACTTCATTAGAAATATGCTGGCTTTTTAAAAAAAGTATTGGGTCTATTAGAACCTGATATCAAAAGACAATTATTAATAATAGTAATAATAAATAAAAATATTAATTTTTTAATATTTTCCACATTAATTTATATGTTTTACACTGCAGTAGATAATCTAGTGATATTTATTTATTTATTTATTTATTTATTCATAATTGGTCATACATTTTTTTAAATTATTATCTGTATTCATTTTAATAAGCAATACTTTTATTAATAATACTATCATCCATGTCAATAATAATAATATAATATATTTTTAAATTATTTATATTTTTAACATCAGTTCAGTGATAATGAAGTTATTACTGTTAATTACATTATTCTGAATATCACAGTTGGTCATTAAAAAACTATTTGGGTCAGGTGTCTACGTACATTTGGTGCAAACAGGTCTTTAGTTACATGACTCCTTATTATGCAACACCATATTCACTACACCTGCAGTGGCCAATCTGGAACACATGGGCGGTGCATTACGAGAAACATTTAATAATACTCACACTGTAGTATCTCCTGATGTGGCGGCGAATGTCCAATTGCAGTTTGTTGCTAATTTGGATGGGATACTCCATCGGGCTGCCCCCACAGGGGATGTGGCAGCAATTCTTGAGGCTGGGCTGCAAGGTGCTCCCCTGGAAACAAACAAATTCACTTTTAACACAGCATTTGATCACGATACACAAGCCCACACACAAAAAAAAACAACATAACCAGGGCATTTATCCTGTTGACTGGCATTGCCCAAAGAAGCTTTTAAAGGCTATTAGACCTGACCTATTAGACATTCAAACATACTAAAAGTATAAATGTCGGTGCCCCCACACCAAGGCTCTAGGGTATCCAGTTAGGAAATGAAAGCAAAAATGGAGCAAAAATGGCTCTGCATTAAGCTTTCAGCTATGTATCTGGGTGACAGCAAGTAACAAATGCCATACTGCGCAGATGATTTGCAAGCTTTGCCAGCTTTTCTACATCTAAAAGGCCCCAGACCTCCCATTGAGTAACAGTGGCAACAATTGTAGTTAAACAGTGGATAAAAACTACTCTAGCCTGATATTTCTTCAATCTAACCTCACATGGGCACTAGCAGAGCTGTTTATGGTGCTCATTATGCCTCAAACAAGCTGAAGGACCGAGTGAGTGAGTGTGTGTGTGTGTGTGTGTGTGTGTGTGTGTGTGTGTGTGTGTGTGTGTGTGTGTGTGTGTGTGTGTGTGTGTGTGTGTCTAATGCGTCAGCACACTTGCCCGAGCTCACCGTCTCACACAAACACATCACACTTGCTTTTATGGCACGGTGGTGGTGAAGCGGTAGTCGCTGTGAGCCATTAGCGTTTTTATGATCTTTACATCTTTCACAGAGCGCCACTTTAAGGGAGAACTGTGCGCCTATGCAAATACCGTCTCTAGTATCGTCTGTTTGCATTCCTGTTGTCCTCCTCCCTCTCTCCGCGGCCGGCTCTGATAAGAGAATGATCTGCAGTGTCTATGAGTCAAGGCTGTTCCTTCAAACCTTCCTTTCATCAGCCCCCTCCCTATAACCAGATCTCTGCTATAACCCTGTACTCCTAATTATTAGATACCTTATCAGGTGAATACCGGAGTGTATATAACAAGCCCATTTACTCATCAACATAACACACGTGGTATCACATGCATGACAGTGTACACAGGATGTGAATATTTGTAAAAACGGCAATATAGCTTAGTCAGGTTAGACGCCAAATTGAATAAAAAAAAAATAAGGCTGTGATGGGATTAGGGTTGCACAGTATACCGGTACTGGAAAAATATCTGTATATCTCATTCCAAACAGTACAATATCATAACTTTGCTCATTTCGGTACTTAATACGCTGCTGTTCCGAAGTTCACCACCTTGTGGCAGTGTGTTATCCAAACTGATGCGAAAATAATGTGATAACAGAGGAACAGGATGGATCAAATTGATAGATCTCACTCTAAACGATAATTGTGCTGACAATATAAAATTTGAGAATAATGTGAATATCAATATAATGTTAATGCTTCTGTATGTATTTGTGTAAGCACTCTGTGAAAAGCAGAGTTTGCAGCGTTGAGCATTGTAGCCAATCACAGACATGCCTGTTGAGCATGTGAACGTATTGGCCAATCAGAGGTGTTTAAGTTAGCCAGAAGCCGCTCGTCGCAGCTGTAATCGTAGAACTTTTGTTTAGCGCAAACTCAGAGTTCAGCATGCCCACGAATTGTTTAATTATAATGTAAATAAGAGATTCATTGTGCAGTGTTGTCAGCTTCATTGATTATAATGGAAGTTTTCGCAGTCAGTAAGAAGGAGGAGCTGAGCTTCAGTGATTGTATGGGAACCCGCTGTGCTCGCTTTTTCTAAACAATATGCATATATCATGCTACTAACTGCACATGGCCGATTTAGTCCAAGATTAACATGGCTTCCAGTTCGACCTCGTCCATTAGTGTTCCTTCAAGTGATGAGGTTACTTTAGAAAACTATTATAATTTGCAGTTATTTAATTTGTCAGTTAACATGTAGGTTATGACATCTATGTAAAATGAATGTAAAATGAATAATAGTTTTACGTTTTCGTAATTTATTTACCATTTCACCAAAGGTGTTCTATTGGGTTGAGGTCAGCACTCTGTGCAGGCCAGTCAAGTTCCTCCACACCAAACTCGCTCAGCCATGTCTATGGCGGCATTTTAATGCCATTAATAACAGAGCGCACAACTGATGCTTGTTCGCGCAGTAAATCACTGAAAATGTAAGACATATTCAACAAATGTATTAAAAACAGAAAGACGCTGTAGTTTCAGCCTAACACTCTAAAAAAAAGGTTCTATATGGCACCAAAAATGGTTCTTGGCTCGTAATCATAGCGGAACCTTTTTAAGTGCTATATAGCACCAATTTTGGTGCTTCAGTGGTTCTTCGCCGGTTGCTATATAGCACCGCTACCATATACAGAACATGTTAAGATACGGTGCTATATAGCACCAAAAGTGGTTCCTCTATGATTACGACGAAGAACCATTTTTGGTGCCATATAGAACCTTTTTTTTTAGAGTGTATGGCTACTCAAAGGCCGCGGAAACAATGCCATTGCCGTGCGTAACGAACCCACTGGCATGTTTCCGCGGCCTTTGAGTAGCCATAAGGCTGAAACTACAGCGTCTTTCTGTTTTTAATACATTTGTTGAATATGTCTTACATTTTTTAAATAATTTTTTACTTTTTTTAAATAATTGTTCTTATTATTATAAATAAAAAAGTGGTATGATCATTCATGCTTTTTACTGTAACTGCAACTGCAACCTTTCAATGGGGTAAAGTGCTGAAACCCTTTTATACTTTATTTAATGGAAAATATATTAACCACTCAAAACTGACAGAATGATAACAAAAAGCACACAACAACTCTTGCTTACTGATATAAGTGATTTATCTTTCATCCAAAGCCACACATGAAGCAATTTTGAATTTAGAATCATAGTTACAATTATTTAATGGACACTTTTCCCATTTCTGAAGTGCTATAATTGTAGCTGGGTAAACAACACAGATTTAGTGGAAGTATAGTGTTAATGTAGCGGTGAACTACGTATCAATACGTAGCAATATGTATTCTCATTTTCCCCAATAGCTACAGCTCCATAAAAATAATAAATAAAGTTAATATAGTATCTGTTAAGGACATATTATATTAATAATGCAATCAGTCAGTAAATAAAGTTGAACTCTCTTGCATCTGGTCTGTTGATGAAGCCATGTGTTTTGCATGTTTTACAAAAGGCGTCCATTCACAACTGACTTCTGGAAAAACGGGCTTGACCAATGACATTTCAGGTTACAATGAAATAAGTAAAGTCCCGCCCCACGACTGACAAAAATAAAAAAGTTTTTGCGCGAGCAAAATAGAAGCTTGAGCGCGAATGTGGGGAATGATGACGCGCGTGCTTCGAGTCGTGTCCAAGCTCGCAAGGGCTTGATTTGCGCACAGAGGAGATGTCATGCGTGTACGCGGGTTTAAAAGGAGCTCGCGGGCTGCCGTTTCCTCGCGTGTAGATCTGTTATTCTCTCGCTGGAGTGATTTACTGCACGAGCAAGCATCAGTTGTGCGCTCGGTTATTAATGGCATTAAAATGCCGCCATACATGTCTTTATGGACCTTGCTTTGTGCACTGGTGCACAGTCATGTTGGAACAGGAAGGGGTCATCCTCAAACTGTTCCCATAAAGTTGGGAGCATGAAATTGTCCAAAATGTCTTGGTCTGCTGGCAAGGTCCATAAAGACATGGATGAGCGAATTTGGTGTGGAGGAGCTTTACAGCACTGCAGCCGACGCGGTGCATTGCACATGGTGATGTAAGGCTTGGATGCAGCTACTCGGCCATGGAAACCCATTCCATGAAGCTCTCTACACACTGTTCTTGAGCTAATCTGAAGGCCACACGAAGTTTGGAGGTCTATAGCTATTGATTCTGCAGAAAGTTGATGACTTCTGCGCAGTGTGTGCCTCAGCATGCGCTGACCCCGCTCTGTGATTTTACATGGCCTACCACTGTGTCGGAGTTGCTGTGGTTCCCAATTGCTTCCACTTTGTTATAATACCACTAAAAGTTGACTGTAGAATATTTAGTAGTGAGAAAATTTCACAAATGGACTTATTGCACAGGTGGAAACCTATCACGGTACCACGCTTGAATTCACGGAGCTCCTGAGAGCGACCCAAACAGTCTGAATGCTTGCTGCTTGATTTTACACAGCTTTGTCCATGGAAATTATTGGAACACCTGAATTCAATGATTTGGAGGAGTGTCCCAATAGTTTTGGCAATATAGTGTAGTTCAATAATAAAGAAATACTATTTTAATTGTGTCACTTCAATTTTATGGAGTACTGAGAAGAGCCATTTATTTTGTTCATATATTTATGCTTGAAAACAAGCAACACATTTGTTACTACGGAGTGTCATGCAGTGTTCTTAATAAAATAATTTTCAATTCAGTTATCTTTTGATGCTGGTTATTTGTCACCTATGGTATCAATTTAGTATCTGTATCGAGGTATTCAATTCTGGTATTGTACCAAAGGCAAAATTGTTGTATGGAGCCAATCCTAAATGAGATGCATGTATAGTCTGTTCAATGAACTTAATGTTTCCGGCATTATTCTGGAGTGTTGCCATGTTGCCGGTGAATCTTCAGCACTACGGCAAAATATTTGCAAGCCAGCATACAGGGTTGTCCAAATTGTAAACAAAGCACTTAGTTGCAGTTTTGCAACAAATCAACTCAAATCCTCACTGAATTGGCCAAGACAACCAATTTGCTCACTGAACCACAGGCTATGTGACCCAGTCAAACAGAGTGGTATTTTCTTTAAATACTGTAATATGAAACAAAAAACAATATTAACAAAAAAAAACAAAAAAACATTAACAACATTAAATGATTAACTGTAACTGAAGTTAAACATCAATAAACATATTGACCAGTCTGTACCATATTCAGATTTGTTTTCATTCACTTTCATTTAAATATGCCGTCTACCCTGATTAAAGTCCATTAGCGCTTGTATAACTTATAGTGCACATAAATGCCAAACAGTTTTTCCCAGAATTACAAGCCTTCCCTGGCCTGCAGAGTGCAAAATCTCCAAACAACTAGGAGGACAGAGATCAGCTCAGTGGAGGGGTCAATGTCACTTTTTATGAGTCATGGACAAGAGAAAGCTGTGCATGAGCATGTGTGTGTGCAGACCCTTAATTAGTGGCAGATTACACATGCTCCTCTAGCCCCCGCTGACCTCGGCCTGGAGTATGACGGACATCCTGTGTACTGAAGAGCTCCAGGAATACACCCTGACAAAAACGCTCTCTCCCCCCCCCTGCACCGCTCTGCCAAGCCTCTATAAATAAAGTGTGTGGCTCTGAAATTAATAGGCCGGTAAAAGCCAGAAGCAGAGGAAGTAATCACCTGCACCGCTCAAATTTATTGTTACCTGTCATTACACAATATTTAACAGGAAGTTGAGGTAGGACGCAATTGAACAATGAGAAATGCATGAATCGAGAAGGACTGGTTGGCATTTTGCTGATTGATAAGATCAGGACGCTTCTAGAAAAAAGATCAGGTTTGTTAATGGACCCGAATGTGAGAGCTGATAACTCACCGTCCCTTCAAACACATTGTCGTAGATGTTTTCGGTACCACAGTCAGGGCAAGTGAAAGTAAACCTCTCGCAATCACGGTAGCGCTCTTCGTCAGTGAGCTGGGCCGGAGCACCAAGAAAATTGTCCCCTTCATCCTCACGTTGATGCTGCTGGTGGGCTCTGAAGTGACTTGGGTCGAGTCCTGGACAAGAAGGTAAAAAAAAAAAAGGTTCAAGCTGTGAACACTTTTTTAAAAGGCATTCAAAATTCAAACATTTTTAAAAGGCATTAAAAGCTACGGAAACGAGCCACCTATGTAAATACAAATTTAAAAAAATCAGCAGTGCAAGTTTTGAAACATTCTAGATTTAAATGCTATTCCTGTGTTGGTGATAATGCCGTGCAGACTCAGACTTCCCCACGGTTGTATTTATGGACAGTGGAAAGACAGTGATGGAAAGAGAGGTATAGGGAAAGGCTGAAAGAGGAGAGAGGGACATGAAGAAAGAGAAGATGGCACGGCTGCAGAAGGCAAGAGGAGAGACTAGCAAATGATAAGAATAAACTGGAAACATAATAAGGGGAAAAAGGAGGGGTAGAGAAAGCACAGCTATCCGATTTTTCCCAGGCAGCTGAGATCATCAAATCATTAAGAGACAGCAGCTGAATCTCCATTTAATCCCCCCAGGTGACACCGAACACTACTAGAGCATGGAAAAACAGACTACGTCCCCCTGGGTAATTTGGCTAAGTGAATAAATGAGCACATAAGTAAGTGTTGACTATGAGACTTCGGGGATTAGCCGGCGTCTCTGAGGATTCAAGCCCGCTGACGCCCGAGTGCTGCTGCCATCTACAGGCAAACATGTGGCATGGCACACATCTGCGGCCAAGGGAACGGAACGGTGCGTGAACTGTAGTTAGGAATGGACACAGAATGTGGTGTGTATTGTGAGGCACTTTTGCATGACTACATGAGAAGCAGTTGACCGAGAAATTCTGGGAGCAATTGTAACATAAATGTGCTTCTAACCATTAAGTAAATAAGGAAACCCGCTACTTGGTTCTGGTAACACGGTGGATAGATTGAATTAGTGTCTGAGTTTTGGACCCAACCGCAGGATACCAAACAACCATGGTCTGTTGTCATGGAGACAGAGTGGCAGGGTTCATACACTTTTTAAAGAAACTGAATTTCCATCTGGGGGGTAAATAGAATCTCAGCTGCTAGGAAAAAGAAAACTACATGTATACTTGATATTTTTAAATGCTTTAAAATTAACAAGTTTACAAACTAACATCTAAACATGTAACCTTAATCTAAAAAAATGATAATACTTTTTTTTTTACTTTTCAAAAATGTATTAAGTTGTTAAATTATTTTGTTCAAGTGCAATGTTTTTGTTAAATAAAAGGGAAAAACTATTAATATAAATTAAAGTAAATAAATACAATTCAAAAATGAATGAAATTAAAACAAAATAAATAAATAGAGTACATGCTGCTCTTCATAGGAAAAATTAGGAATTGATCCAAATTCAAATGTCCTTTTTGGCAAAATATAAATGAATACTAGTCCAGAAAGTCTCACCTAGCCAAGTAGCAATGAGCACTGCATCAATGCCTTCGATAGGGTCACAGATTCGGCCCACAACAGGGTGCACCTGCTGGGACAGGTAGTACTGTGTGTCCAGGCTGAGTCCCGGCTGTTTCTGGAGCTGTTCCAGGGCATACGCCCTCTGACTGGCTGCCAGATTTGAACCATCCTAACAGGCAGCGGGGAGAAGGTTAGTGTGGGTTTACTGCCAATTTATAGAGTCAGATACACAAATACACTGGATGCTCACCTGACAGATGACATAAGAAACAGTGTCACCCGCTTTGACCTTCTTCCCACCCTGAGAGTTGATCCAAAGGGCAACATGGACGTGTGGGAGACTCTTCTTGTCAGGGTAGTCCTGAGGTTCCTTTGTAAGGGACTGAATGGAAAAAACAACTTATTCCCTTGAACAAACTAAATGAGACTACCAATCAAAACTTTGAACACCCATGACATTATGTTCCCATGACCGAGTTATTTAAATCTTTTGTACAATTATTTAAACAGTTTGAACCCTCCTAATTTAAAAATAGTTTTTATTGTTTCTAATTCAGTCCTTTACCTTGTGTATCTCAAACATGTTGAGTGGGATATTGCCATTTGCCACCTTTTCTCCAACCTCGATCAGATGTTTCTGAATGTTTTCTACGATGGCGTCACGGTTCTGGTCTGACAGAATCTGACCAATCACATAACTAGATGAAAGGGAAAAAGGTCATGTAAACCACAACCGTAATACAAAAGAATATATAGTGGACTAAGAATACAACTACGTTAGTGTCTTTATAAACGACTGATTGGGCTAATAATCTGTAGTTTAGTGCACTGACTTGCCACACTCCTTAGCCAGGTCACACCAGTCTCTGCGCACAATGTCCAGGCCTTTAAGCTCTTGTTTGGTGGTGTATTTGCCATCTCCCTGAGGCTCAACCATCAGTGCTGCGTATTTCTTTTTCTTCAGCAGCAGAAGAGATTTAAACACGCCATCGATGTCAATCTCCAGGAGTTTATAGAGTTTATTCACCTCGCTTTTCACCTACACAGACACATTTATTCAATTGGTACTGGTTGCAGAATGGCTGGTTTAATTCTCTCCTGATTGTCAGCGATGTTTCGATCACTAGTGCCAGACTCCTTTATGCTTTAAAAGGTCTGACAGCATTTTTCTATGAGACGTGCATAAACCCCTCCCCACTCCTTCACAAACTTACCTTGTTTCCCAATTTAAAGACCTCCTCCAGGTTGGTGCTGTTGGTGTTGATCATGATGGAGTCAGTATCCCCATATATGACCTCCAGATTCATCTGAGGGAGAACCGTAAATCATCAAACCCACGCACGGCTTACAAATAACAAATGCCGCTTAATTATTACTGTAACATACACTAATCATGACTCACCCTCTGCACCATTTCTTTGGTGTGCATCAAAATCTGTGGGAGACAAAAGACTGCATGTCACTTGGGAAACACAAACACAGCAAGTGGAGAACAATATCAATTTCAAATCGGTCAAACTGGAACGTCAAACAAACCCACTGACTTTGGTGAATATACGTCTATTAGCAAGAAACACTACGGAAAAAAACGCACATGCATAAACCCCAACACACGAATACGAGGATTCGCACATGCAAAACACACAAGGAATTTAATTAGCAAATCTATTCAGTAATTCAACATTTATCAAAGGGGGAGAGAAAAGGCCTCTGTGATTTACTTCTAAATGGAGGATAATTGGCTAAGAGGTCTATTAGCTGCACTGAAATGAGGCTCCAAACCCACACACCAGCAGAGTCATTATAAGGCCTAATAGTCTTAATCACCACTGGACTGCATGACGAGAAGAGAGCGAACGAGTGTGAGAGAGAGAGAGAGAGAGAGAGAGAGAGAGAGAGAGAGAGAGAGAGAGAGAGAGAGAGAGAGAGAGAGAGAGAGAGAGAGAGAGAGAGAGAGAGAGAGAGAGAGAGAGAGAGAGAGAGAGAGAGAGAGAGAGAGAGAGAGAGAGAGAGAGAGAGAGAGAGAGAGAGAGAGAGAGAGAGAGAGAGAGAGAGAGAGAGAGAGAGAGAGAGAGAGAGAGAGAGAGAGAGAGAGCGTGTGAGTGTGAGAGAGAGAGAGTGTGAGTGTGAGTGTGAGTGTGAGAGAGCGGGTGGAGGGTTGTCCAGCTGCAGAGAGAGACCCATGTAAACCACAGCTGTCAGAGAAAAATAAAAAAGCAGACAAAAGGAAAAAAATGAAGGACAGACAGAGGGAGTAGAGTGCAAAGAAAAACAATTAAGCAAAATAAAATAAACAGGGGCTAAAAATGGAATAAAAACAAAAAGACGTGGCTTAGTGGTTAGAGCCATGGTGCTCTTATGGGAAATGCAGGTTTGAACCCCCATTCGACTCCCATTGACTGCATTTACATGTAATTTTTAATGAAACCCATATTGAAGTTCAAATAGGACGTTAACAATTATTGAAACATTAAATGAACTATATAACATTTCAAACGTAGCATGTCTGTTATGCTCACCAAGGTTGCATTTATTTGATGAATATAATACAGTAAATACAGTAATATTATAATATGTTATTACACTTTAAAACAATTTTAAATTGTAATATTCTAAAATGTAATTTTTTTCAGTGATTGCAAAGCAAAACATTTTAGCAGCCATTATTCCAGTGTTCCTTGTGTGATCCTTCAAAAAGCATTGAAAACTTATCTTATTATTAACAATGTGGAAAAGCATGGTTTCCGTTTTTTGGAAAGCATGATACATTTTTAAGGATTCTCTGATGAATATTAAGTTCAAAAGAACAGCATTCATTTAAAATAGAAATCATTATTATAAATGTATTTTAAAATAGTAATAATAATAAAGAAATCAAAATGTAAGTTGCAATGTCCTTCTCCTAATACCCCACAGGTACTTCTACGCCGTTTGGATTTGAATTATTATTATTTATCCTACAAACCCACTGCAGACAATGACAGGTATACAGAGACTGTACATATCTGAAGTGTCATGATAACAGTGACTGTTTACTCAGGGTGTCCAGTCTTAAACATACACCCCACAGCCGCTGTGCCGGCATGCAGGGTGACCTCTATGGGAGAGGGACTCGGACAGGTGGGGGGGGTCGGTAGGGGAATAAGGGGCGCTAATCTGAGGCCTCAAAGAGACAGGGACACACTGCAGCCTGTCAACAGCAATCGAGCAAGACACCAGGATTCATGCCCCCCAGCACACACACACATCGTAGCCAAACCCAAGCCCCCGTAGGGACAAGGACGAGGCTATTTCAGAACATGGGAAGCTCCACTCCTTGAAACTGGAGCAGGACTTAAGCATGCTTTATGAGGTGTAACATGCCTCCCAGAGGGAAGTAGGAGGTCAGGTCTGAGTAATAACAAAATAGCTGTCGGCATTAACCAACATAGCCAAGGTCACCCCAAAACACACAAATACGCACCTAATTAAGCAGGATTAAACAACTCTTATGTGTGGTTTACTGTTGGCGTTTCTTCCGTTTTTGCATTCTCAAAACTGGTTTGTTATCAAAACTAGAATTGTAAAGTGAAGAAAACGCAAGTACTTGCCCATGCAAAAGTCACTGCCAAGGTGTTACTATGTGTTCTGAACCATTTTAAGGGGTTCAAGTTTTGGATGGCTGCTTATTTTGCCATGGTCAAAAGAGCCCGTATCTGAAGATGCAGTCACATAAGCAACATTTTGGTGAAATAAAAAGGTCCTTTGTCCAGTGTCAATAGTGTAGTGATGCATGAAGTTCACACAGATGTCACTTTCAAACCAAGCAGTTCATATGGGAAAATGAAGCAAACTTGCATGAAAAGAACAAAGCCTTCTAAGAACCGTTTGCTTTTCCACATGCTGAGAGCCACAACAGAGCCATGCCTTACGTCACTGTATACGTCTCATCTTTCTCAGCAACGCTAGCGAGGCAGCGGCAGTGTTGCCAAATCTACTTCATCACTGTGGTTGAAACGACCCCAATTATGTGATATTTAGCCCCGGGAATGCGAATTTTAGTAGGCAACCATGCCAAAAAAAACACATATTTTACCCCCAAATGTGATTTTTACCAGGGAAGCCCCCCTGAAACGCGGTTGGGCTTGTTTTGAGTAGCAATTGGGCGGGTTTTGTTGTGAAAACCTGGCAACCCTGGGCAGCGGGAAACACAAACACACCAGGCTTGTTTGAGGTGCATCGGCGCTGCGCAGACCAATCCACATATGATATTAAAAAAAACGCATGAGTGAATCAAAAGCATAAGGAGTCGTGTGCTCTCGCTGGACATACGGTGATCGGTCTGCACAGCACCGCTGCCAACAAGCCTTCCATCAACAATGCAAACGTTGCGTTACTATTGATTCACGTGGCTTTATGATCCTACAGCGGCATCAAAACACAAACGAAAACACAGCGAATCCAACGCATTCATGCAGTTCGCCGTAATTTGTATAGACGGAGATTACAATCGAGCAGCAGCTGTTAGCTCCATTAGCTGCTATTTCAACGTGTTGGTCTTGTTGACCCCGCCCCCAGCGCCTGACGTAATCGGTTCTTACTTCTAGCCCAGCAATGTTTTGGTGCTACTTAAGAACCACTGTTAGCTCAATTAGCTGCTATTTCAACAATGGCGGATCTCAAGTCTGTGTTGGTCTTGTTGACCCCCGCCCCCAGCGCCTGACGTAATCGGTTCTTACTTCTAGCCCTGTTCTGGCCCAGCAATGTTTTGGTGCTACTTAAGAACCACTTTTCCTGGCTCGGAGCTGGGGCTTTGGGTGTGGAAACACAAAGAACCGATTTGAAACTAGGCTCTGGCTCCGATCTAACTCTAGCACTGCCTTGATGGAAAAGGGGTATTAGAGCCCACACATAAATTGCTACACCATCTGTCTGTGTGTGAGAGTGTTTCTGACCTTGAGCAGGTGCGAGTTTACTTCACAGGGAGCCGTAAAGTTACAACCACTTAGCAATGCAACTGTACACTGCACATAGTTTATTTAGCTCCACTGTTAATGCTGACGCAGTCAGACATTTAACTAAGAGTTTGAAAAAGGAGAAGAGACATAGTCAGACCAGCAAATAGGAAATTGAAAAGAAAAGAGGCTACAGTGATGATTTAGATTATGTTTGTATAGGTTTCCATGGCCACTGTACAGGATATCGTTGCATTTGGAAAACAGAAACAGATTGGGGAAAAGAGGGGGGGCCCACTCAGCTGAAAGACAAGTCATTTGACTATGCCCCAGAAATTAGAGCGGGGACAGCTTGTCTTAAAACGCATGCTGACCAACACATCTGAGAGTAAACATACAGAAGGCACAGAGCCTCTGACATCGGAGTCCAGCGACTGTTCGGTAAACGTCCTGCCAGCAAAACAGTTACAGTCAAACAAAGAAAACATGGTTTTCTAATTGCATAAACACATCTCAGAAACCCTAACACATTAAAATAGCCACTCTGGCCGGAACAGTTTTAAAAGATGGATTTTACTTAATTACATAAAATATTATCTATAAAAATCTTTATTCAGTCTAAAATCTAAGTCTTTATGCAGATTAAATAAAAAAGTATAAATTGCAAATCTTATTGAACCCAAACTTCTGAATGGTACTGCATTTTTTTATGCGCAATATGCAATATTGATGCAACTTATTTAATATTGTTTTATTTTGTGGTACCAACTCATTACATTCAATTTAAACTCCAAGCTCTCCAATTTATAAAACTGTAATTTTTTTGTCCATGGTGCTGTTCTAGAATAGCAGTGCAGAAAACTCTAAACACACAGACAGCACTAACTCTTAAATGTTTTTGACATTCTGTACTTTTGTCCAGCGGGACAACACAAACGTGCCCCACATTTAGCCTTTTCTCAGCTCCCTGTCTGACTGCGGGCAGAAGTGATGAAAGTGGACTGTAATTACAAAGCTCAGTGAATTAGCGGCTGTGTTGGAGCAAAAGCCGCCTGTTAGTAAGACGGAAAAGGGGACTGGACCCTCTCCGTCACAAGCCTGGGGACACATGTGGAGCGTGACATGATAAAGTGTCAGAAGAGGGTCATTATGGAGCCTACCATCAGATCACTAATGCCTCTGTCACACACACATTTGAGCAAAACGCCTAATTGTTCTTTGATGCATCAGTAAATACTTTAAACTGCATTTGCTCTTCATTTAAATGGCCAATAATGTAACATGAAAGACAACATGGCATCAGTAAATAACAAATAAATAATATTAAAGCCTGTACTTTTCATACTCTAATTACATCCTGATGGATTAAATGAAGCCTCAACCTATTTTAATATTCAATTCAACATCGTTTAAACTGGAAATGCGTCACATAACTTAAGTTAAAGTCGTTCCAAATGCCTCTTACTCTAAATTGACTCCACTGCTTGGTAATGGAGGGTGATACCGAGCAGTGCATCCTAAAGTTAAAATGGTGTTAAAATACCACCAATGAACTGAAGCAACAGGCTCAGATTGCAGTGATTGACAGGACAGGAGTGTTTGGCCCAGTCTACACATAAGGCCCTCCATCTTTTTGCCCCAATCGACAGGTCTGTCATTAACACGTTCATTTATCTCTTCCCAACCATTTCAAGCGGCTGGTGGAATGGCTATAGTGAAAAACCGAAGTCTACGGCTGCTCTTGTAAACAGTTCATTCCTCCTGCCCCGTGGTGCCATTTGCTCGCCTGGGGCATCTGGCCTTCTGTTGGCTTCGGTGCACATCATAGCAGGCATTTTAAGCCCCAGAGCGGTACAGAAACCTTGTAAAAGAAAGTATCTGGTGACGATTGTTTTGAAAAGCGTCCTGCTGAAAAGCATTTTGAGGATGACAGTCCTCTGCCTGAAATAGCAACAACCACACAGCACTGTCAGGGTGAAATACGTCCACTGTCATCTCTCTATCCTCTGCCCTGAGGATCTAAAACACACACACAGGCGGATTTAAACCACAGTGGGACGCGCAAAAATGAATTGCCCTCATAGCATGCAAACACATCTTTTAGGTAGATGGCCACAGTTACCTCTCTGACAATGTTCAAATCATGATCCAAAGGACGTAAAAACAGCAAACACACAAAGACAACAGTAAAATGACAGTAATTTCTAAAGACGTTTAAACAACACAGGTGTGCACAGATTCTGCATAGGCTCTGTGTAAGCAAACGTGGCAGATCACATGGAGTCTAAGCTCTATGGGGTAAAATATAATGCTGCAAATAAATTCTCTGATTTAATACGACCGCCTGAAATCACTTTAGCGTGCAGCCTGGCATTTAGAACGGGAGGTAAAAATATCCCACTAAAAAGAACGCCGCGTACCCTTCCCAAACCCCAACATAATACCTCTGATCAATATTTCCCAACAAAATTTATTACATCTTGTTTCTAAATTATGAGCTTAAGCTGACACACTGAGCTGATGCATTGGCACACTAATGCAATCTATTTTCTCATACTGTACAAATAATCTCAACACGGGTTACAAGACCTTTCCACTGGCAGTGTGAGAACATTTCAGGCTAGTTGACAGCAGGCTTATTATAGTTAACTAATAGGGGTGTAACGGTACACAAAACTGACGGTTCGGTACGTGTTTTGAAGTCACGGTTCGGTACGGGTTCCGTACAGCAGTTTTACAAAATTGCTTTTATTTATTTTTACTAAACAGTGGTTGTCTGTTCTTAAATTAATTAAATTATAAATTCGTAAAGATAATGCTCTAAACTATATAGGGAGCCCTTACGTGCACATTACTATGATATTAAAGGTTAAGAGCCCAAACTAATAGCCTAAATTCAGCCATTTATTTTTAGATATAATAATCAACACTCAATGACACATTGGGTCTCATTCACTAATAATTGCGTGGATTCTTTCGTATTTGTACGCACAGGAGAACTTCTCACGAACAATCTCCACCTGATTCACAAAAAGTTTGTATGCACATGAATTTGTTCTTAACCTCGTTCTGATGTTAGTGAATTTGGAGTACTCTAAATGAGCGGCCGCGTGCATGAGGTTAGTCATTTGCATAAAACACACCCAAACCATCCCTATATAAAGGCTTCCCGCACACGCTTTCCTTACAGCCTTTCACCGCTCTCGTCAAACCTGCTGCTGTTCGCAGATGCGCTCTCGCCCGATCCTCGAGCAATGCCAAATGTGCCATTGCAAATAATAATGCAAATATCTGCATTATTCCCGAGAAACCTTTTCTTAAACATACATTAAATAATCAAGACATCACTAACAGGTATAGTAGAATATAAAGAATATATAGTGTAATATAGTGCATATATTTAGCGGAAGAGATAATTTCTCTAGTGAACTAACCAGCTGAGGACACAATGACTGCCTGAGGTAAATATAATGCAACATGACATTGTTTATAAGCCGCTTTATTGACATTTTTCTGCCGTTGAAACACTGATTGAGCGATTACACGACATATGATAAGTTGTAATGTATCCTCAACATACCTCCTAGGGGTGGCACGGTTCACAAAACCCACGGTTCGGTTCGTATCACGGTTTTAGGGGCACAGTTTTCGGTTCTGTACGGTTCTTGTTGTTGTTGTTTTTTATTTACTTCAGCATATGATATATAGCTTAATCATCCACAATTCTGTTTATAGTAATAACCGTCTCTCTATTTATACATATTTATATATATTCAGTACATTTCCATGTCCTGCACTTACGCAACCACTGTATATCCTGCACTTGCTGCTATTGCACTTCTGGTTAGACCTAAACTGCATTTCATTGCCTTGTACTTGTACTTGGCATATCTAGAAGCATATCTTAACTTTTAAATGTTACATTTATCATGTGAATTACTTATATACAACATATGAATGTGTGTATGAGACAAAGGGGAACACGGTCTTGCAGCAGATATATATATGTTGTCCATCATAAATCAAAGCACGAGACAGACAGGGGTCGGAGGAGAACACCGGAAAATGTGACAGAATGGACTATATTTGCCTGTATTTGCAATACACGAGCCGTGGTTCAGCTGCGCGACTCGCGAGACAAACCTGCCAGTGTGCAAACCTGCCAACGGGCACGCGCGGCACCCGCTCTCGCACTGCATCTGCCCTGATATACGATGCGCATCCTCCAACTCCGGGCAGCCTTCCTTATCTCTCCCACTTTCATTTCTACATGTGACGTGACCTGCAGCACTCCACTTTTACTTTACTGTATGTCCACACAAACCTCTTATTTCTCGCGAAAAGGACATCCACTGTCTGAAGTAACATACGGGCACAAGGATACATTGCGCATGCGCGAACCGTGTGACGCACACACACCGAACCGAGACAAGCGAACCGAACGGTTCGGTTTTTTTCCATGTACCGTGCCACCCCTAATACCTTCATATGTTGATTCACGTTTATTCTTTGACTAAGAAGAGATGTTCGCGTTCACTTGCGCACCGCACTGCCGTGCCTATACATTGAGCGATCACGTCATATTAAAGAGCGTCAAAACAGCATTTATCGTTTGAATTTAGTGATAAAATGGACAGAATACTTAATATGTTCGCTCGGATTGAAGTATGTTCCGCTGGGTAAAACAAGCCTATGT
Source organism: Romanogobio albipinnatus (assembly GCA_023566225.1). NCBI lineage: Eukaryota > Metazoa > Chordata > Actinopteri > Cypriniformes > Gobionidae > Romanogobio > Romanogobio albipinnatus. The sequence goes on along the minus strand of CM042260.1, from coordinate 27,864,103 downwards.
TAACTGTAAAAGATTGCATTCGGTACTTAAACTAAAATCATTCAAATAAAATTTGTTTGTTAGACTTAAACTTAATACATATCAGCTACAACATTTCTCATTTTAATTTAGTTTAACTTGATGCACAAAAATTACTAAAACATAAAAAAATTTATAAAACTATACAGACATTAAAAAACGTCAATGACAACAAAATTACTAAATAAAATAAATTAAAAAATTAAAAAAATTAATTTTATATATTAAAATATAATAGCATCTCAATGATACTAAAATAACATTTGTTTACAGAACTGTGGCAAGGGCTACATACCTTTTGGTGGGATAAATATATAAATAATATCCATCAATATTGGATACTTAATCGTCCCAATACTTCCCAATTTTTACACAACGATTACCTTAGCAGTCATCTAATTACTTACTGAAAAGTTCATCTTTAAAAGACACTGATAACTTAAAATGGCTAAATGTAATCTTCAGCAAATATTAAAACGATTATTTTACATACTGTGCAATAATATATTGTGATACCTAAATTCACTTGTAGAATTTAAAATGATTGATTTTAGTTTAGTGTTCCATTGTAATGTATTTATATAAAATTAGATATTTAATATTGGCAATCTATGGGTTACCAATATTATATTTGGCTATTATATTAGGCATTATATTTTTTCTAATTGAGTATCTTCGTTCAAATAGACTTCAAACAGAATCAACAAGCTGTTCGGCTTTATTCCCAAAGGAAGCTGCAGTGTAATTCCACACTATGTTCTATAGTTTACTGAACTACATCACTGGAAAATTGAGTAACACCTCAACACATGCAGGGCAACATTATTCTTTCCACTTATTCATTAGCAACAGTAATACCAGTATCTTCAGCTAAACCAAAGCGTTTCAGTAAGCCAAACGGGGAAAATGACAGCAATTGTGTGTCGTTAAATTAAAAAACAAAACATTAAAAGAGTCCGCAGAAGGGATTAGTTAAGAATAACACATCGCTCACGATGCCAGCCTAAATTAAAAGGTGCAAAGCTCTTGAGGGAACTTGTGCGAAGAACGTGAAGCTACGCGAGGCTGACTGCATCTCGCGCCCAAATCCAAAAATATTCTTTGGGCCCTGTGACTATTTGTTAAGTCCAGTGATATAAGGAGCAAATCCCCAACCAAAGACCACAAGGTCAAACGGTGCATACAACAATGACTACAGAGGGGGAGGAGGGCACTTACATCTTATTCTGGGAAGGTTAAAAATTACCTTTGTGATTTGGACAACTGGACATGTCGTCTGAGAGAGCAGCAAGGAAACAATGTTTACTCAGATGACACCTAACTCAACCTCCCCGTCACCACGACAGGCCATCTCATCTCACCAACAGCCGCTTGAGATCTGAGGAATTCAAGGCACAGTGGCATGCCATCGGTGACAGCATAATACGTTTTATTTTGTCTTTTTTGAACTCGTCTAAACTAGGTAAAGAGGAGGCTGGGGCTTGGCGGCAAGGTGGGGTGAGAGGTCAGGCTAACTAACGTTCCAGAACCATCAGCAGTCCGTAGCGACAGAAGTTGTAAACATCACTCGATTAACCCCAGACCCAAACCCCCTCCCCAGCTCCACAGCTGAAGCTCCGCTTTTCACACTGGCTGCCGCACAAAGAGCTGAAAATAAAATTTAGGCACATCAATCAGGACAGACCCTCAGCATGAAACCCTAAACGCCTATTCCACTGCATACATTTCATACCAGGGGAGTACAGGGTTCGCACCAGAACAAATGTTTCCCTGGAAAGGTCAAGGGCCACAGAACGTCACTTTACAAGTGCTAGTAAAGGCTAAACGCACATGACTCTTGCTAACTGGCCAACAGGGGGATTTCCCCAAATCGCCATACAGCAAAAGGAGCCAAACAACAGTGGCTTAAGGCAGTTTTGATAAAATGCCACTCTGCCTTCAAAGCAAATCTGTAGAGTAGGGCTGCACTATATTGGAAAAAAAACCCTGATACTTTGTTTTTCTGTGATATATATTGCAATATGACCATTTCACCAGATGATTTGAATAGCTCTATTTGTAAAGAATCAATAATTCTAGGATGATTGGGGTGATTATGTAGCGGAGTGAATCTGCATAGAAAATAATACATTAAAAGCATAGATAGTAATAATAACATCCCCGTTTTCATAGCATCAAATAACTAATTAAAATCAAACGTATTAAATAAAACCCCGAAGACTTCAACTTACATCAGCGTGATAGAAAAACGACCTAAAATGACAGACACCATCTTTGGAAAAAATGTATTTGAAGTGTAATTTGTCACGTGTTCCATTAGAATATATGGAGGGGGCGGGGTTTATGAGCTATACTGGGACCAGCCACCTAGGGACGATCGAGACACGTTGGCTTCCCTTTTCAGGACGTGTGCAGCATGTTTGGACCAAACACAGAGATCCATTACTCTGATACACATCCAGTTTGGAGCCCTGCACGGGCCTCAAATCTAGGCCCTAGTCCGGCCCTGGCCCGAGACGCTGAGGCCCTAGCCCGGCCAGTGTCCGACAGCTTATCAAAATTCTCGGCCCGAGTCCGACTGGAGTTTTTTTTGTTTCATCTTCCCTATTACACATTGTTGCAGCCATTAAAATAGTTCAGTTTTGTTTTTAATGTCAAAGTAGTTATATATTTGTTTTGTTTCTTTATTAAGTTAATTTAGAAAAAAGTTTGAAGCATTTTTTTGTTTGTTAAATTAAAGTTTTTGTTTTTTAAAGTGACGACCAAGCGGCCAGCAGTGAGTTAACCACATTTGATCAATTTAGCCTCTCAAATCAACACTTGATTTGTCTTGCTTATAATAAAATCCATTGATATAACACACTTCAAGCATCACATGTTAGTTTAAACGTTTAGCCTACCATCACCAGCACCACAGTAAAAAGGCATTTTTTGACAAGCTGAGGCAGGCCTGATGCTGCTCGCAAATGAAACGGGCTACACGATCTAAACAAATAAAAAAACATGCAGGTTGTCTTACCTTACACTTCTACACAAAATTAATATAAATCCAATCTTCAATTCCCACGCTACAAAGACCGCAATATGAGAACGAGCGACCCAAGCACTGGTAAGAGCATTTAGTCTCATTAGTTTTAATGAAGATGATTGTGTTTTTGAGCATCTAAAACTTAGCCTATTTTCAGTTTCACTTGCAGCAGTTTGCGTATTAGCTTGCTTTACTCATTTGCGGCGATGCGAGTTGCATAGCGGCGTACTCTAAACACCTAAAAAAGGCCCGAAGCCTGGCCCGCATTTGAGGTATAACGTGAAAATTGTCCTGAAGCCCGGCCCGCCGGGGCGTAAAAAAGTCGGGGCCCGCCGGGCAGAAACGCAGGGCTCTAATCCAGTTTAAACCTAAAATGTTCACTTTCACGGTTTGACATAACCGGCTGTGTTTACATGAAAACACCACGTGATGGGCATTTTGACATAATTGCGTGTATACGACCACTGAAGCGTAATAAGACATGAAAGAGAACTGAATTTGCGATCACATGCTGAGACACAGCTTTCTGTGTATCAGCACAAGCACCGCATTGAGTTCTTTTTCACTGCTTATTGTGCTTAACACTTTTAAACATCGAGCATATCCCAAATTTGTGAGCACCACAGAGAGTTCCTTTTCAGGATATATTGCGCTCATAAATCTTTTTAACATCAAGCACGCCCCACTCTTTATATTCTCATTTAGGGCAGCCTGATATATCGAAATATCGCAAATGTACATCGTAACGCATGCGATATATGTGATTTTAATAAGCTACTTCAAAACTTTATGAAAAGTCTACGTTTTAGGTCGGCACATACAGAAGAGAATAGACTGGACACGCGACTGTTACTTACGTGACTTGCTTTACGTCAAAAAGAGTTATTAAATGAAATAATTTGCATAAAACAGCTCCTTGCAGTCTCACGCTGTCTGCTGTCTGACACACACCGAAACGTGTGTACAAGCCACTTTTCTAAAAGCATGTGATCCCTTCAGTTCTGTATCACACCTTATTACACACTCAAACTGTCAAATACACACACGGCTATGTCAAAACGGCTGTCTTGACTGGTATTCATGTAAACAGTCGTTTATGTCTTAAGTGAATGTTATCAGTTGGGGAAAGAAACCAGATGTTATAAATATTAAATAAACTTTGTAGATTATGAATCAGTGTATATTTAATTAATGTGAAGACTATTGAATTAAAATAACAAAAATAATCATCCACCCCTAGTCCAGCTGTATCTGTTTACCTGGATGTTCTTGATGTTAAGTTTTAGGTTGATACAACTATATATTACCAAGTTGGGCAAATAGTTTTTGGTATTTAAATATTGGCATTTTTTTTGTTTGTTTGTTTACATTGATGTTAAAATTATATTGTCAGATTTGTGACACTGCTGGTCACTTTCAGAAGTTGTAGTGATGCTTTCTTTTCACAGAAAGAATGTGAAACACATAAATGGTATCATTCACAGTTTTTTTAAATAAATATTAAATAAATATTTAGGTGAAATACTTAAACTTTAAAACCATTAAATAAAAATTAGAAATGTTGCCTTGGCAACTAAAATAAGTTGAAGTACTAAAAAGACTAATCAAATAAATGAAATAAGTTGAAGTATTAAAAAGACCAAAAAAACAAAACAAAAAAACAAAAAAAGGACAAAAGCGTATTAAAAAAATAAAACATAATACATCATATGAATAATACTAAAAATAAAATAATTTTTCCACAAATTTCTGGAAATTGCACCACAAAAATCAGCCATGATCACAGGAAAAAAATCCTGGTGGGACTGTATAAGTCTAAATTCTCAAGTTTTTAAATATTTTTTTAATATAATTTAAATAGATTTTACACACTTAAAGCAATATCATATCGCATAACAAATATTGCATTATTTAACAAGGTATTGCATATCACATTTTTATTCAATATACAGCCCTATTGTCATTTATGCATTTCATCACTCTGAAGTGTCAATAGTGCTATATATGCATACAGTATGCATATATGCATATGCCAATTACACAGTATAGCAAAATCTCTAATAACAATAGACATTATCAGTGGTAATAATTTTAAATATGCTGATTTGATCCAAGAGACATTTCTTATTATTGCCAAATTTAAAACAGTTGTGATGCTTAATACTTTAGTGGAAAAAGTGAAGCATTTTTTAAGAATTTTCTTAGGAATATAAAGTGTAAAACCAGTGTTTATTTGACATATATAAGCCTTGCATACATTAATGAAAAAAAAAGATGGACTAAGTAGTTTCTCCTTGCCATTATTTAAAAAAATTAACTATTACATTTTTAATATACTACAAAAAAAAAAACTTCTCATACAGTATAGATTGGGTTTTACACATGTAAAATACATATAGCTGTCTTTGTATTTTAAGAAGAGTGTTTCTCGCAAGAGGATCATCACGTTTATTTTTATTTTTTTAAAGTAAAAAAAAAGGATTGATACCCCTGCCTTAAGAGACCAACCCTATTCCTTCACTCAAAGCAACCAGCAAATACAGCTCAAAACTTTCTCCCTTGCTGCACCTCTAGAGTTCAACCCACTTTACAACACCTGCTGGCTGAATTTACACCCCTGAGGCAAGTTAGCACTAAGCTAGCTTCTCAGAAAGCATTAGTTAACTCTATTAAAAGCAGAGCGCCTGTAATTCTTGTCCCAAAACAATGATGGTGCAGACAGCAGACCATCCATCAGAAGATGAGGCCAGCGTACCATCTGACAGGATTTAGTGTTTGACGATCGTAAAACCCAATTGTCAAATTAGATAACGGTTACAATCTGCGTTCTGTCTGTCTGGCATCAATGGAAGACATGAAAGGAAAATTGCTTCTTTGAATTCTTGCTCTCTTAAAAGTTTGAAACGACATATAGTGCACTGAATCCCTCAGACACTGGTGCCAAACAGCCGTTATCTCCATCACGGCTCTGAGAACCTGCATATTTCAACAAGCTGAGAATCACCGTGGGCTTGTCCAGATCCCCTTACCGTAGGCCAATCAGGAAAGACGAGAAGCTCAGGAGGGCATCCGAATGGGGGCCAAATCAAGTATCTTTAGCGCCGTGGAAAAAAATTACATCCGCAAAACCAGAGCCTATCGCTAACACGGTTCTCAACAGATAAAGATGACACTCAATCAAAATATAAATGGCAACTGAATACATGAGCATTCAAATTACGGCACTAATGTCGGGGTCAACGTAACGCTATTGTGAGTATTTGTTGCTACCGTCCCCCTCTACCAAAGCATCTTAGCGTACAGTTCAGCACCACACTGGTTGACAGTGGAGAATATGTATCACAATAAGACTAATCAAAGTAATTAGGGCTGTTGAGTCAAGCTGGGCTTGCCGACATGAAGAATCGCATATTAATATTGGACTCCAGTGAAGTGGTTTCAACACTGCAAAAATGTAATCCTTGAATGCAGAAATCAATGTCACAAGCTTTCCTTTTCACTCTCATTTAATTTATTGGGATTTTGTAGCCCTTCTTGTAACAAACGAGGCACACAGAGGCAGTAAAAACCTGCGTGTTGAATGCTGGGGCTAATGCAAAGAGATTGTAATTACTGGTCCCCCCCCACCACATTTCAAACAATGCCTCACACCGCCCAGCGGCAATGTGGAAGAAAGGAGAGGGGCATGAACGTGAATGTGTCGCCGTTTGTATTGCTACATGTCAGTGGGCTTTCAAAGTCTGTTCTCATTAAACTCAAGAGCAGGTAGCCGGCAATCATGCCAAGGAGGTGGCATAAAAGGAACAAGAGATCAAGTCAAATTGGTTAAAGCACAAAAGAGATCAGAGGCTCATGAGGAAAGCGTGATATCAGAGCCAGAGGCCTGAGGAGCAGCTTGCTAGACACGGGAATGGCTGAGTTCAGACTGCCCTCTAGTGGGAGGAACTGAGCGTGGCGCCAATGGTTTATGAATAGTAATGTCTTCTAAACATTACTTCATTCTAAACCCATGTTAAACCTTTCCTAAATATTGCAAAATTATTTACATCCAGTTTTATAACCTCATATTAAGAAATTAAATGAACACTTGTGAAACAAAATAATTTGTCAGAGCAGTTATTAATGTAAAAAAAAATCGGACTATTGTGCATCTAACATAATACATCATATCAATAATACTAAAAATAAAATAATTTTCTGCAAATTTCTGGAAATTGCACCACAAAAATCAGCTATGATCACAGGAAATAAATCCTGGTGGGACTGTATAAGTCTTTTACAGGAATATACGCTGAGAAAAACTATTGTAAATTAACTAAAACTAAAGTGATGAAAGATATTTAAAACAGGGAGGGTTAAGTTCTTTGTTACGTTCCACCCGACATTCTGTTTTAATCAGTGTCAGCCACATATCTGTGCAACATCTGTGATTGATCACAATGCTGCAAAAAACATGTTAAACAGAAACCTTTCATGCAACAGGAGTACAGTACATCTAAACATTATACCCACTAAATATAGTAATGTGTATCGTTACATACCTCTCTTCCTTTATGAGTGACCAATGCAGCCAAAGGCTTGGCGTAAAAGCGACTGAAGGAAAAGCCAAGGCATCCATACATGCTGTTAGCTGTCAGCTTTAGGGCCTTCTGCCTGATATCATACTATGAGAGGAGATTCAAAGCTTAAATGCATTGAACGTTTTTACTTCAGTTTTTTAAAACAAAAAAAATTATACTGACAGAGCTAAAATAAGATTTACCTGCAAGTACAGGTCAGGATTAAGGTCTGCTTGCTTCATTAGCTGTTTGACCTGTCGTCTGCGCTCCACCAGTTTTCGAATTTCTTTGGGAAGAATGCCCATCTCCAGACTCTGATCCGGCAGCTCGGGAATGTCATCTTCATCCTCCTGTAATCATGGAAGTTTAGGGCCTGCTTAGATTATATAAACCTACCCATGAAGGCACAGCTGGCCGCCCCAACGCACCTCAGTTTTCTTGCGTGCGTTGGTCGTTCCTCTCTCAACAGTAGTAAAGCAGATGTTGAACTCCTGAATGATGGAGGGATACAAGCTGTTGAAGTCCAACAGCAGAATGAACTTATCATAGAAACCTGGTGGCAGAAGATAGAATAGATGATTTGGGAGGCACAAACATAAATGCAGAACCATGCGATGCACAAAGACTAAATGACTCACCAACTTTTGGGTCCAGCACTAGACCTCCAGCATAAGCTGCCTTCTTCCTCGTTTTGTTAGATTTGCTTTTCCCTGGGTCAACATCCTCATCCTAAGAACAAAATTAAAAGACAAAATGTACTGGAACATAATTAACTAAGGCTAAAATGGTCTGAAAACTGCAATAATGGGGGGAAAAGATCTAATACCAGATCTTGTTGAGGTTTCTTGAAGAACTGCTTGTCTGGAACAATGAAGTTCCTCTCATGGAAAGCATGGAGCAGTAGGTACTCGTTTCTTTCAGAGCGTCCACCCATCAAAGTACGAGACTGTGGAAGAAAAAGAGAACTGAATGAAGAGAAAGCATGAAAGCAGGAATTACATGATTTGTTTGCGATTGCACTGAATTAGCCTAATAACACAATAAATATGATCAATATACAAAAAATGGCAGAGCTAGTGAAAATCTGAACCTCTAGTCTGATAAGGCAAGCAGGGAAAATGAATAATAATAATCTATAGCACATTTAATAAAATGCAGCTCAAACTGATTGATTCACATGTAGGGATATTAATAAAATATTTGGCTTATAAACCAGAACGTAGACATGTTTGTGTCTTATACTGATTATGTTTTAAATAAGAAACACCATGCTAAAATGTGATTACCATAGGTGTAGTAAAAATAATTATTTATAAAAGGTATCTTACCATGACGTTACCGGCAATGTTAGTGATCTGCATTGCCAAAGGCAGCACGTTCAGCTCGCACATAATTTGCAAAATCAGCTTAGCATCCATCCAGGTGAGCTCCAAAAGGTAGAGTAAGTGCGGGGAATCACTATTGAAAAAGTAGAGAAAGCAACGACAAGGAAAAATTAAAACACTGCTGCAATAACAGGAAATATATTCTCATGACTGAAGGAGGACTCAAATGCGACTGCACAGGTGGCAGCTAACCTGTAGAAGTTCCTGATGTTCTCTGGTGGCACCACAACCCTCTCTGTCTTTAAGATCTGGGCAGCCAGCTCAGTCAGGTGATAACTCTTACACCTGATCAGCTCTTTGGCAGAGATCTCAACATCACAGACCAGGCGTCCACAAGTGGCGCTCTTCTCAGCAAATCCACTGCGACCCTGAGATAAAGAAACATGCACAAATGGATTAAAACGTTGCTTGCTTGACAAAATCATAATCTGATATGACTTCAACTCAAAGAAGACTTCTCACCCCCAGTTTGGGCATGTTGACTCTTCTTAGACGGCCGATCTTTGACCAGTGAGGCACTTTGCACACACTGATCCTCTGCAGGAGCACTTCAAGGTCAAAACCAAAGATGTCATGACCCTACAGCATCAGAAGGAAGATGTGATCAATATATATATAAATAAATAAATAAAATAGATCAGCAATGTAGCAGACAAGCTTACTGCGCGCATTTAAACTCACCACTAAGACATCCGGATCAATCTTGTGCATCTTGGCCAAGAAGAAGCCCAAAAGTGCACGCTCTGTACCGGCAATCTCCACTATCCCGTTCTGAGTCAAATCAACACGTTTTATTGAACACATTATCATCTCATGTATAAATCAAAAATAAAGCAAACTTCATATGAGAGATAAGAACAATTACCTTTTTCCTGACCGCATCTTTAAAATCATATGGGAAGATACAGTCATTGGGCTTGCTCACCACTGCAACAAAAAATAATTAGTTATACATGCTGAAAAAAGCTGTAATATTTAGAAAATGACTATCAATGTAGGAAACTGTTTAATTTAAACATTAAAACGCATAAAAACCCTGCAGGTTTTTTCAGATTCTGGGTCAGTTTTGACCTGGTATATATTAAATAAAACATTGTATCTGATGAATAACTTCTCATTAACGATTAAACGTGCAAGCTTTTTCAGGGCTCCACACTTGTGGATTTTTTGAATGATTCTGCATTAATTTAGTGTAAGTGGCGATCGATAGTGGATAATATATAATGTATAATGAAATGACGTAACAAGGTTGCACTGTTGACGCTCGTGCAGCCTCTCGAAGAAAAATCGAAACAAATGAGTGCTGCTCACACAGAGAAACTCAAGTTAACATACTGCAGTAAAAATGTGAAATGTGTCTTTATATTTGTAACATATGATACAGTTAAGAAACAACAGACGACCAAGAGTGCTGTTTTCCTGAATACCATCACGATTGAAAATGTGACACCGATTTCATATGACAGTTCCATAAACAATCAAAGGGGTGGTAAAACACGATTTCACTTTTCTAACTTTAGCTAATGTGTAATGTTGCTGTTTGAGCATAAACAACATCTGCAAAGTTACAACGTTCAAAGTTTAAAGCAAAGGGAGATATTTGCTTTTAAAGAAATACATTTCTGAGGACTACAGCAAACGGCCAGTAGGGACTACAGACATTCCTCCAGGGTTGCTGACTTCACCAGTCCCAATATTTACATAAACCCCTCCTCCGAGAATATTAAATAAGGGGGAGCGAGGCCATTTTGTATTGCTGTGGGGAAGAGTTGTTGTGGTAGGCTAGTTAGTAGGCTGGAGTGTTGTTGCTGCAATGCTGACGAAACGCTGTTATTTTCATCTGGATTGGTCCACTTTGTTCAGCCTTCCTAGGGACGGGGGTGCTTTGCAGTGCGTTTAACATACAACATGTTATATGCATGCGTGTATGAGACTGTATGAATACGGTCGCATTTGCAGCAGATATATGCTGCCCATCATAAATCAAAGCATGAGACAGAGGTCGGAGGAGAAGACCGGAAAATGTGACATAATGGACAATATTCGTCTGTATTTGCAATACACGAGCCGCGGTTCAGCTGCGCGAGACAAGCACTGCCAGTGTGTGAATGCACAAAGCGTGGCTCCCGCTGCACATTTCACGGAGGAAAGCTTCCACAATCTTCGCGAGTTCAATGAAGGATTCGCACAACGGCTTGTCCTGAAAGATGGATTTAAAAACAGAAGCCGTTTACAGGCCACAACCTGCAAGTATTATTTATTTTTCGTCGATGTGTTTTCCTGTAATAGTTCGTATTGTTAATTGTACGTTGTAGCAAGGAAGTAAACAAATGACAACGCTGTTTGGCTCTGCAAACCAGTTTGTTAAATGCTCATTCATACTTAACGTTATCCGACAAACTCCTAACGTTACAAACTTTTTTTAAATCTCAACAGCGAACTTGGAATTAGTCTAAATTATTCTTTGATTAGAGCTTTTATGTATTGTTTATCTACAGGCATGCTAAACATGGTTCTATGTTTGATTTGGCTACTATAGTAAAGCCAATGTTTAGTGTTCATTTTGGGTTAATAGTTCTTGTGACAGATATTTGGCTATAATTGTTCTAAAAATACAAAAGTAACGGTGCCATTCAGTAGCGATCACTATTATAGATTTGCAGTCTTTACTCTTGAGGACTGAACAGGTTCTGCTCGATCATCTTCACTAAAATGTTCTTTATTGACGCCATTGTTTCTAATACTACCAAAGCAGTCTACCGGTAAAGGTAAGGGGCGTGACATTTCCGACAAACGACACACTGGGTCAGCTAACCAATCTGAGCCCATTGCGTATTTTTGAGGGACTGGCTTCATACAACCCGGAAACCATCAGACCGCTTTTACAAGGAGGGACAGAGCAGTGTAGAATAAAAGTAAAATATATGAAAAATAATGATTTTTTTAAAAACGAAGCATGAACACGTTACAGTGCACCCCACAAACACAATCAAGCCTTCGAAAGAATGTGTTTTACCACCCCTTTAATTAACATTAAGTCACTTACATTTTAGATGGAATATTGACTGTTTTTCACAGCACAGCAGAACCATAACACATCTCACATCAGTGTTAATGAATAATTCAGCGTTTTGAATAAATCGGTTTAATCAAAGATTGATTGGTAACAACCATATAGTGTCTTCTAATTAAATTCTAATTTAATTTATTGATCAAATTTAAGAATATAAAATGAAAGCTGAAGCATAGTATATTTAACAAGATTAGGGGTAAAAAATGCCCTTTATAAAAGGTACAAATATCCCAAATATGCAGATTTAAATATGTCAAAGCTGATTGAACACTGGTAAGAATATTTTCTTCAGAATAAATTAATTAAAATTCCAGAGAAGCGCATTTTTTACTCGGACCAGAGAATGACAGATTTACGTGCTGTTCAAGCACGTAAACAGGCTTCATGTCGAGCCCTGATTTTAAAGCTTTGCATGTTACCAAGTTATTACTACTCTTAAATAATTGAGAAACTCTTTCAATATTCAAATGAAACATTAAATATAGCAAAGCGAGTATAATGCAAGAAAAAAATCATCAATATAAGAAATGTTATATAAATATTTTTTTTAATGAAATTTATAAAACATGAGAATTACCAGTATTTACCAATATTTATTTATATTTCTTTGAACATGCAAGTCATGATTGCTCAAAAACAGTCCAAACTTATGAAGCCTACATATTCTGACAAAAACAACACCTATTATTCTAGAATGTTTTGAAATAAAAACTACTAATTTTACTTAATAAACTTTCACTTTTATGATGAAAATTTTACATTTTCATGCTTCAATTGTTTATCAATAGGTGGCAGCAAAGTTGTCAAACCTCATTTCCTTTTTCAAATGAACATGTGACCAGTCACGGTAAGTAGGGACACAAGTTGGTTCTGGGGCATTTTGAGTTATTCAATGATTCTGAAAGTGTAGTCTCCAAGCTTTCCAACGATGTGTAAAACATGGAAATCTGATAATATTTGGAGAAGTTGTGGCCATTTGAAAGTAGGCACTCAAAAAAGCTTAATAGGGGAAAAAAACGACCTCTAAACATTGTGCAGTTCTCACCTGTTGGGAGTGACAATAGGTTTCATTTACATCTCATTTAGATAAGCCATACCCCCTGTAAAGCTGCATGGTTGCATAGCAACGACAGACCCAACGGGATGCATTGTGTAGCATTAGGACTTTTTGAACAGGATTCTGTGATAACTGTGATAATTTGGGTCACTATAATCATGAAATTAAATGTTCACGCCATTTCATCTCTAGTTATGATCAACTATGATAAACTAAAATCAACTATAATTATGTGTTTGTATAGTATAATATGCAAAGTACAATTTTCTATAAGAAACAAATATAGCTATATTTTTCTATATTTTGTTCTTTTCTCTGACAAGGGTAACATAGGCCAACAAAGACTCTTTTAGGTATAAAACAGTTTGGATAGTTGTTAATACAGCGTTCCCACCGCTTGGTTAACTTCAAATTCAAGAACCTTTCAAGGACTTTCCAGGTCCAGCTTTTTTTTTTGCATTTATTTTTGGCCATATGACAGAGGTCTGATATTCCATTTGTCATATTTCTGTTTTGCATAAAACTGAAGAATATTCGGTACATCCTATACTGTATTCTAAAATGATGCACGCGTGAACATCATGGCAACGTACAACACAAAGTACCTCACGCGGGAAACACTTAATGTAACGCGTAAATGCAAGTAACAAACGTAAATCAAGCATAGTCCACGAAGTGTTGGCGAAATAACACATTATCGGACTGGAGAGAATAATATGGAATTTCTTCCAGAAAACTTCTTGCACAAAATAAATTCAAGCACTTTCAAGGACCTGTATGCATGTTTATTTTCAGTCATGTCGTTGTACACAGCCCTCTCTTTATGAGGCGCCACGTAGGATTTAAATCAAACTTCGCTTATCAATACATACAGAACACACGTGCATATACACCTATAAATTACTCGCATATACATGTATACTATTGGATGTTCAAAATACATATATAAAATACACGTGCACACTAATATGAAATCCATACCAATACATATTATGTTAGTAATGAATGCATACACTCTTGTGAATAACTTGCATATACATATAAACTTGACGCACGCATAGACCTATAAATACTCGCATATACATATAAACTTCCATGCATATACACCTATAAACACTCGCACATACATATACACTCACTGCACGCAGACACACCTATACACACTCGCACCAGGGATGGAAATTAGCACCCGCCACCAGCCAAATGCGGGTGATTTTGTGTTGTGGCGGGTAGATTCGCTTCACCTACCGGCCACCGTGGCGGGTAAATAAAAATAGCATAGCCGACTGTTTCAGCTGGACGGCGGACACTTATAGAGGAGTCACACCTTCAAAAAGAAATGTGCCGTTACAAATCAAATTCACAATATGCAGTAGAGAAGTTAATTTGCGCGTGGCTGCGTTAAGCGGCTTTATTGCCATAGCGGCGGAGTCTCGAGAACATGCGCTGGAAACGTGCGCGGTTTTTTAAAGACATATCGAGCTCGCGTCGCATCCACTGTTTGAACGCAAGAGGATCTCCAGATATAGAGCTGAATAGAAAAAAATGGTATCAATGGGTCTGTCCAGTAACTCGTGATGAACCTCAGGCGAACTGCACACTTTATGAGAAGCATTTCAGTTGCTCAGACTGACTGACTTAAAGCAGTAGCAGTGACACAGAGAGAGACCGGATAGCTGGACCGAATGGCTTCAGCCAAGTGCAAGCAAAACTCACGTAGGCAGGCTATCTGACGTTTCACATGGGGTTTATTATCAGCGCCATTCCCATGCACTAATGGGGTAACGTTAGTTTGCAACACTTCACTGACAACAGCGTTATTGAATAGAAAAATAAACGATAAAGAGCAACAGAAATATATAAAGCATACATGCAGCTCACAGCTCGTGCTCCATCTAAGGACTGCCCACTCAGCGAGTGAGTAAAATAAGTGCCTTCCCCCTTAAAGGAGCAGCACCGAATTGTACTTGTTACAAGGTATAGGTCTATTGTTTTTTTAAATGGATAATATATTTATATAATATTCCATACATTATCAGAGCTTATACTACAGGGCCGTTGAATGCTTGAATCTGATTGGCTGATGAACGTTCTGAGGTGTGCAATTATTTTCTGGGAGATGCACAGTGAACGTAGTTCCAGGCAGCTCTCTTGACCGCATTACAGTTCCATATCACTTCACATAGTTAACTGTAATAACGGACATTACAGGACTAAAAAAAACAACAATATGACAGACGATTTTCCTAAAGTAAATCTTAATATTTACGGTGAATATAAAACGTTTAACAACTGGACGTTTAACAACTTCTGTCTCATTACTGAAATCACACGTGATCGCACACGCACTACAGTTTGCAGTACTCCTTACTTGGCAGACAGAATTATTATATATTTTTAGACAGGTTAATTAATAGATTATTAATGTTATAATTAATGTTATTATTAATGTATAATTTTAATCATACATAATAAATAATCCTGCCATATAAAGTTTGCCCTTTATTAAAATAATATTTAGATAAAAATTGGACAAATAATTACATAATAACAGTCAAAATTTAAGTAAATTAATACAAAATTTAACAATTTTGAATTTCAGAATTGTCAAAAAAGTGATTAGTGGTTCAGAATGACTGCTTAAAGGGACAGTTCACCCAAAAATGAAAATTCTGTCATAATTTACTCACCCTCAAGTTGTTCCAAACATGTACACATTTCTTTGTTATGTTGAACACATTGGAAGATTCATTCCTACTATGGAAGTCATTGGTGCCCCCAAAGCAGCCTGGGTACAAACTTTCAGCAAAATATCTTCTTTTGTGTTCAGCAGAACAAAGAAACTCATACAGGTTTGGAACATCATGAGGGAGAGTAAATGATGACAGAATGTTTTAGTTTTGGGTGAACTATCCCTTTAAAGTGCACCAAATAGGCTTTAGAAATAAATTAAATAATCAAATGTAAAATAATGAGTGAATGGGTGTCCCTTATTTTGCCACACTGAAGGTGGCAACCCTAGTATGTCGTCAACACGCTTCAGAAGATGCCAAAACTAATAGTTTCATTGTTGGGACTAAAAACCTAAAACTGGAAGCCATAAAAGACCACGAATCATCCAAATGCCACATCCATTAATCTGCCCTACTCATTTAATGAAATTAATATCAGTTCATGGTTTGTGTGTGTATAAGAGAGAAAGAGAAAATGCCAGTATTTCATTGAGACTTGAGATTAAATAAACTGCTGAAGTATTGTAGAGCTTGTAGTATTAATTTTCACATGCAGTTACACATTGTCGGTTAAAAACAAGAAATGGCTGGTAAAAACATTGAGTGGCTGGTAGATTGTGAAATTTACAAAAAATTTAATTTCCATCCCTGACTCGCACATACATATAAACTCACTGCACGCAGACACACCTATACACACCGGCACATACATATAAACTTTCATGCATATACCCCTATAAACACTCGCACATACATATACACTCGATGCGCGCATACACATCCATAAAACACTCGCGCATACATACTAGTGATGGGCTTTTCAAGCAAAAATAATATTCGAAGATCGCTGGGAATTATTCGATTTTTATTCGAAAATCGCAACTCCTCCCCCGCATGCACGTATGTAAAGGCTACACGCATATAAACAGAGAGAGAGAGGGAGAGAGACCATTTACACTCTCAATCTGTATGATAACAAACTGTTTAATTCATTAGGGAATAGGCTATATCAACTAAAGCCATATAAACGAGTGTTATTTGACATCGCCCCAAGTTACCGCAACCGTTAAATGCCACAAGTCTACAGTGTGTGCGTGAGGCGGTGTTCTTCTTCTGTTGTCTCAGGGCGTTTTTACTCTGGCAGTTTAGTTCGAAATGGAGCACGGTTCGCATGAAAAATTGCTAATGTGAAAGCTTACATACAGAGCTTGGTGTGCACTGAGGTACCGAACCC
This sequence comes from Romanogobio albipinnatus, assembly GCA_023566225.1. NCBI lineage: Eukaryota > Metazoa > Chordata > Actinopteri > Cypriniformes > Gobionidae > Romanogobio > Romanogobio albipinnatus. The sequence goes on along the minus strand of CM042260.1, from coordinate 27,847,017 downwards.
GAGAACACACAACCGGAGTTCGGTTTGCACTCGAAGCTGTGCCGCGATTGACGTGAAAGTGAAACAACACTCGGGTGTGCACTTGTTCAGGAAGAAAAGTAACCAGCGCATGCGTTTTAGCCGATTGCAATGTCATTAGTTCAATAACATACACGTAAGTGATGATAGTGTTGATGATTTACCTGAGATACGATCGTGAGAGCGAGCCTGCAGTGTATTCGCGCATAGAGTGCAATCAGGGCAGCAAATGAATGGCAATTCACGTCTCCTCAAAAGAGTCAGTTTGCAAGCAGCAAAGCCGCCTTCCAGCTACACACATACGGTAAACCTGTTGTTTACTCAACTGCACATAATAGCCAAATTAATTTTAAAAATCCCAATATATTTGACCCGCGTTCTGTTTACTATCATGCCCGTGCACGTTTGTGTTGACGTTAGATGAACGCAAACGCACTAGGGTTCAAGTTGAGTGTGAAACCAGACCAACACTGCGGAGGGAAGAATCACGCTCGGACCTGCCCAGTATAAAACACACTGAGAACTGACTGACCGCTTTAGGTGCGTTATTGGCAGCGCCTCCCTCTCGTTAAATGAACGCGTCACCACCACACCGAAAACATGGGGATTTTTTTGAGGACGATAATCGCACAAACTATTCGATAGTCTATAATTAAATCAACTATCGAATATTCGAAAATCGCGACCCATCCATAATACATACAAAATAAAACGTGGATGCATGCTTTAGTTGTGTATATGTATATGCGAGTGATTTCATATGTGGTTGTGCGTGAAATTTTCAGTGCAAACGGAAGGCATTTCAGTGTAAAAGGAAGTCATTAAGGGATGTCTTCCTCATGCAGATCGACATTAATCAACAGCTATTAAGGTCACTCTGAAATTCGAGTTTTATTTGCTTGTGCAAGGTGCAATGAAGAGTAAACACAGAACGTTCCCCTGACGTTCCCATATGGTTCCGGTTTGGTTATTTTTGTAGGGAACCAAATAAGAACGTTCTGGGAACGTTCTCTATTGGTTGTGTTTTTGTAACCAAAGGAGGACGTTCCCAGAACGTTCCCTGCAGGTTATTTTGGGGGTTTATTTTATAACCTCAGAACGTTCCCTGCAGGTTATTTTTAGATTTAATTTTTTTATAATATATAATATTATAAAACACGCACAACCACATATGAAATCACTCGCATATACATATACACAACACAACAAGCATGCATCCACGCTTTATTTTGTATGTATGCGCGAGTGTTTTATGGATGTGTATGCGCGCATCGAGTGTATATGTATGTGCGAGTTTTTATAGGTGTATATGCATGAAAGTTTATATGTATGTGCGAGTATTTATAGGTCTATGCGTGCGTCAAGTTTATATGTATATGCAAGTTATTCACAAGAGTGTATGCATTCATTACTAACATAATATGTATTGGTATGGATTTCATATTAGTGTGCACGTGTATTTTATATATGTATTTTGAACATCCAATAGTATACATGTATATGCGAGTAATTTATAGGTGTATATGCACGTGTGTTCTGTATGTATTGATAAGCGAAGTTTGATTTAAATCCTACGTGGCGCCTCATATCTCTTTCTGCACAAGGGAAAGATGATTGTGTTGCTTCTTTACTGCTTCAGACTTTCTATCATCTGGGAGGTTTGCAAATTGCACTTCGTATCAGCTGCTCGTTATTGCTTTAGCACTGCCAGCAGCAAAATCCACACAATTGCTACTCAAAACTAGCCCAAAACAAGCCCAATCGCGTTTCAGGGGGGCTTCTCCGGTAAAAAAATAAAAAAATAAATAATAAAAAATAAAAACCGCATTTGGGGGGTAAAATATGTTTTTTTTTGGCATGGTTGCCTACTAAAATTTGCATTCCCGGGGCTAAATATCACATAATTGGCCTCGCTTCAGCCCGCGGACATGAAAAACAGCCCACGGCAACAGTGTTGAAGTAGCCCAACCACGGACTTGGCAACACTGAGCCATGCTTCCCTTGGAAGGCGGGGGCAATAACAAAAGAAACACGCCTCTGCTGCATGCTAGAATCTCCGAAAAACAAGCCGATTTCAACCTCAAAGTGTATGCTTTTAAATATACCAATACTGCTATCTCAAACACGGAGAGGCTTCTTCGTGATCTCAACTAACATATTCTGCAAAAAAGCAAAATTCACCAATTTTGAGGAAAAAAACGCTTTTCTCATTTTGCTCAAAAGTTGTGCTGCCGACTTGTGTCCCTACTTTCTGTGACTGGTCACATATTTGGTCACTGTTTTGAGTTGTAGTCATTTTTTTTGTTTATTTAATGTCACATTCATTTGTTTCCACTTTATACATGTTCATGCATGCATATTCATGTTTAACAAGATTAACTACTAAAAGTGTGTGAGAGACATGGAAAAGAGGCAGTGTATTTTAATTTATTTTTAAGAGCAATCTAACTAGATGTATGAATTCAGAAATCTCTTCTGGCTCAAAAATGATCCAATGCATTATAAGGGTTAAAAAATACATTTGGATGTTCATTGGAACATCAAAGTTTTGTTCTGGACATTACTCTCACGAGCTCAAGCTATCAAGATGCAGAGTGGAGGAACTTACCACAGAAATGGGTCTGGAAAGGGGGACGTGGTGGAGCTTTGTCCAGAGAAAATTTATGATGAATGAGGGCAGCGAGGGAAACAATCTGCACAAGGTAAGACACAAGAAGTAGTGATAAACTACTTTAAAGTCATACAAATGCAGCTGAGCTATGACCTAATAGGTATGATTGAATGTTCTGTTATTCTGAATCTCCAGTGTCAAAGGGATCAGATACAGATTTTACCTCATTCTGGTGGGTCTTTGGGTTCTGCACAGTCTTGAGGCTTATGGACATGACAACCAGAGGAGGAGGTGGCAGGTCTTTAACTACTGTGATCAGGTCACTCTTCTGTGCAACAGCCTCCACCTTAGACCAGCTAATAGGCTGATTGCTCAACTCTAGGGGTGATGGCGAGAGAAACAGTATGATTGAAATAGTTGGACGACTATCAAGTGTTACTGAATGCTCATTTGTGTAGGAAATCTAGAGAAATTGTATGTTTTACAAGAGGGACTAAATCTTACGAGGGGTCTTCACATCAAGCCAGCAAGGTCCCCGAATCTTCCTATTAAGGAGGAAATGTTCCAAACTGGTGGTGTTGGTGCCAAACACATGGGAAAATGTTGAGCCCTTCAGCTCCGATGGCAAAGAAGGAAGCTCAGCCTACAGAAAAAAGGATGTGCACATTACAACAAAAAAAAAAACTTCAGACTCATTCCAGGAAGTCTCTATAAAATAGCCATGACTATTTTGAGTGTACAGGTGAGAGACATCAACTCACAGAGTATTTGACTTCAAGGTACTCGCTCTGTGAAGGGATATCTGGGATCTCAAAAGCATAATTCTTGGTCACCGGCTGTTGGAACAGGGGAAGCACATTATATAAATGTATTTTTGAAGTTTCCTATGCACAGAAAGCAGAAATGATGGATCGCAGCAATTACCTTGGACTTAAACTTCATGATTTTGAACTTCTCAGAGAGGCTGTTGAACTCTTGGTACACGTCCATCATTCCTACCGCACTGTCTGTCTCTTCGCCGGTTGCCAGATTCACTTTCTAAAATCACATTAACACAAAAATATGAATTGAAGATGCTAATTTTTGTATCTGCATGTCAACTAGGGGTGGGAGAAAAGGTTGATGCATCGATGCATCGCGATTCGTTATCCAACGATTCAAAACCGATTCTCAAAAAAACAGAATCGATTCTTTGTTCAATTCAAACGGCCACTTCACCACTGGGCGCGCACGTGGTCACTGGCCAAACAGAACAACCCGCTGATAGGCGAACGTTTGTATGCTGGTGAATTGGCTTCGTTTAAGATAAAATGGACAAACTACAACCTGTTCAGGGGCGTTGCACCCGTGGGGACACTTTTCCCAGTGAGAGGGTTCAACACCTGCACGTTTTATGCAGTTTTTCCGCAGTTTTGCTCAAACGCCTTACAGCAGTCGCTACTCCGTTTCTCTGGCTGCTCTGTCTCTGCCTCTCCATTTCAAAATTTATTTTGCCTATTAAATGCAAAGTTTTTAATTTCAAAAGCACTTCTAAATTAAATTCATATTTCCAACAAACGAAATTCTGAGCCAAAATAACGAAGTGGTGCTCAAGTAGGCTATACGGCGCTTTCCTTGCCATTAATGATTAAGAACACTCCTATGTCTCCAATGCAGTGGCCGGGACATAAACCTACAAACATCCGTGGCATCATATTTGGAATGACTTATTGAACTACTGCACAATGTTTCAAACGAATAGAATATTCTGAACAAATACTTTGTTTTGGCGAATGATTCGTTAAATGTCTCTAACATGACTGTTGCAGCTCGGCAAGTTCTCTCATGTGAGATGTTATGCGCACACACTGAATTTGGCTTCTCAGCAAGCGCTAAAGTTGTTTTTCTTCTGCTTTAGCCTATGCTTTTAAGATTTTTTTGTGGCTCTAACCAAAGTAAACTTTTTCTTTTGCTTTTAAAGACATTTTTGTTAAAATAATCTAAAGAAACTAAACAGTTCTCAATTTACAACTAAGTGTGACAATTTTTCATTCTTAATGATTGTTCTTTACAATTGTATATATGGCTTGTTTCATTCAGAGCTTGATAATCTTGAATATAACTTTGTTAATAAAATAAAAGTATTGAAAGAAATCTTCATAATAATTTTTAATATGGCAATACTGTCAAACAGATATTCTAACTAAAAACAAAACACATATTAGCTCTAATTTTGGTTAAAATGTAAAGTTCATGTATTTGCACAGCAGGATAATTAGTTACCAAAATGGTATGTTAAGAATCGTTTTGAGAATCGGATCGTTACTCCCAGAATCGGAATCGGATCGAATTGTTAAGTTCCTTAAGATTCCTACCCCTAATGTCAACTAAATAAGAGTAGTCTTACACGTTCTCTGGGAAGGAGATACATTGTCCTCTCGATGTTCCTTACAGCAACACAACAGCTGACATGTGCTTTAGCTGACTCAATCCAGACCTTTCCAAACATGTACACCACACCTTCATATAAAAACACAAGAAAAATGTACAGAAACAACTTATGAACATCAAATCATTGCAGTTATGTAGGAATAGCAAAGAAAACATTAAAATTGGTCATTTGAAGCATTTGATTATATGATCATGAATTACGACTCATAGACAAAACCTAAAACCATTAGAATTTGTATACACATGCATTATAAAAAAATCATGGTGGAGCAGATGCTCACCAGGTTGGCTGTACTGGTCTTCAAAAGCATCCAACCAGTAAAAGCGGAAAACCATATCTCCATCAGGTCCCTCCAACAGCGGGAGTTGGCTTGAGTCCACTTGCACTTCCACAGGAGTCTCGATTGGTTCCCCCTCCTCCATCTTCTCCCAGCCCATGCCACCAACCAGCCCGGATCTGAGGAGAGCAAACATGAAAGTTATGGCAGAGATCTGCTCTCTGATCCTTAGTAGAGTATACAGTATTAATTCATAGCCTGTGTGTTGCAGACATACATTAACATCTCATCCTGTGGCTCAGTCTTGGGCTCCACTTTAACGGTGGGTTTGGTCTCAGGCTCTGCCTTCATTTTCACTGGTTCCTCCTCCAGGATCTCTGCTTCCATGGGCTCATCAAAGTCCATCTCATCAAACTCAATTGCATCTTCTACAAGTTTACAATCAACAATTAAAAGAAAAACATATTTTCAAGACATTGCACGCAAAGATTGAGGGAATGAAGGAGGTCAGATATACCTTCAGGCTCCTCTGTCTTGGGCTCCTTTATCTGTGTGGTTGCTGGTTTAATAGGTTGAATATGAGCAGAAGACCTACGTGAAGGTTCAGCTGCAGGAACCCGCGTCACCACAGGTCTGGGCTTTGACACTTTGACTTCAGGTGACTCCTGAGAGATGGACAAATAGTTTGAATAGAGACTAATTATAACACTTTACCTAATCTCCAAAGTGTAATCTATGTAATTTATAATTTATGTACATTACTATTCAAAATTTTGGGGTCAGTAGGATTTTTTTTTTTTAATGTAAAAAAAAAAAAAAAAAAAATCAAAGCTGCATATATTTTTCAAAAATACAGTAAAACAGTGATACTGTGGAATATCGTTACAATTTTTGTTTATGCTAATACTGTGTGTGTGTAATTATATATATATTAGTTAGCATTAGTTAACCAACAATGAATGAACAATACTTCAACAGGATTTATTAATCTTAGTGCATGTTCATTTTCAGATCCAAAGTTGTGTCTGTTAACATTAGGTAATTCACTGTGAATGGACCGTTAATAAACACATTTTATTACTAACATTAACAAAGGTTATTGTTCTCTGTTTGTTCGTGTTAGTTAATGCATTAACAAATGAGATCTTATTTGTAAAATGTTACCAAAAATTCTATTACCTAAAAAAAGAGAATGAACGAACAACCATAAACTGAAGCGCTTAGAAGGTTAATTAAAAACTAAACGCATCATATATGAGAACAATCGGATATTTATACAAAATAAATATAATATTACAACTGATATTAACACAAAATCACACATAGGTGAAGGCCTATAACTCCTGTGGATGCTCTTCCCCTGTTTGAGAGCGCGCGTTGAAACTGAAGATGATCACCGGTACAATGAAGCACTGCGGGTTATTGACTTAACGAAACGCATCCTATATGACATTAATCAGATGTTTATACTACAAAAACGTAATATTACGACTTACATATGCTTAAAATGACGCGAATGCACAAGTGAACTTGACTGTGCTGGTCAGAATGCGATGTGTGGACGCTTCCCACAACAGCGCGCTGAAACACAACAACTAAACCCAGAGAATTCACAACGTTTTATAACAAAAATATTCTCATTACAGTGTTATGTATAGGACAGTGTATATGTATGCGTTTCTGTTTGAAATGCACGCACTGAAGCTAAAGACCGGTATGAAGTGCTTTACTGCATCGTTAATTAACTCAACTAAACGCATCCTTTATGAGATTAAATACACAGAATAATAAATATAATATTACAACTTACAATGGCACAAAAGGCTGTGAATGCACAAGCGAACTGTGCTTGTCATGAAAGTGTAACTCTGTGGGCGCGCTCTTCCCTCAACAAATGCGCTGAAACACAACGTTCTTTTACAGCCGTATTCTCATTATCATTTTATGGAGATTATATGTTAGACTTGTGCCACACATGTTGCACATAACAGTATTTTCCTTTTCGAAGTGATTCCAATCATATTTAGAGCAATTCAAAATCCATCATGGTGGTCTGTCTCAGCTGAAGGAAATAATACATAATCTATCGGCTTGACTATATTGGTCAAGTTCTTATCGGACCAATAATGATAACATCAAAAATAATCATTTATCGGCCGATAACGATATGTTGCAGATATATTGTGCATCCCATATATTTTATTTATTTATATATATATATATATATATTTATATACACATACATATACATACATACACACATACATATATTTTTCCTTGTGATGGCAAAGCTGAATTTTCAGCATCATTACTCCAGTCTTCAGTGTCACATGATCCTTCAGAAATCATTCTAATATGCCGATTTGGTGCTCAAGGAACATTTAATATTTCTAATTATTATTAAAATCACATTAAATTATTATTATTGAAAACAGTTGTGCTGCTTAATATTTTTGTGGAAACTGTGATACCGTGAGACTTTGTATGAAATATAAATAATTTGTAACATTATAGATGTCTTTAACATCACTTTTGATCACTTTAATGCATCCTTTCTGAATAGAATTAATTTTTGTGAAAATCAGTATTAATTTTTGCACAACTATTTAGTGGGGGAAAATGGTACACAACTGACAGCAAACCAACGTATGACCTTCAGATCTTCAGTCTCGCACAAAAAAACAATGTTTTACCATTTTGAACAAGGGATAAATACCTTTGGCACCTGTGGTTTGACTGAAAATGGATTCATAGGGGATCCCAGTGTTTTCTTCTTCTTCAGAGTAATGATTGGGGGTGGAGTGAGCACAACTGACTTCTGTGAAACATTCAAATGATCATAAGGTCATAATGCTGCAATGAGTGACATACTGTAGTATGAACATAGTAGACTAAAAGCACCTACAGGATGTCTGCATTATAAGTAGACAGCTATCTAATAGGGGTGTAACGATACACTTGTGTCACGATTCGATATAAATCACGATACTGAACTCACAATACGTATCGCAATATTTTAAGCCAAAATAAAGAGGGTTTTTTATTATTATTATTATTGTATTATTATAAGGACCCACAAATATTCCCCCATTGCATCATTACACATAATATTCAACATTTATAAATAGTTGTTTAATGTAGTAATGTCACTGAAACGCCGTAAACTTTCACTTTTTCCCCTCACGCTTTCAATGCTGGCAGCATTCGCTCCCGGTGCTCACTATTTCCCACCTCTCCTGCTATTAATGCACTATACATAAAAGAATAAACCATCTAAAATGCTTTGAATAATCATACTACTTAAACTAAATAAAGGTTCAATGTCCTTCTCCTGGACCGCCCCCACCTGGTGGAATGACCTGCCTAACTCAATTCGAGCAGCCGAGTCTGTAGCCATTTTCAAAAAACAGCTAAAGACACATCTCTTCCAGCAGCACCTGACAAATCAAGAATAGCACTTAACATTCTATTCATTTTCTGTCTGTCTAATTTATTTATAAAAAAATAAAATAAATAAATAAATAAAAGTTCTGTCCTGTGTGTTCTGTGCTAGATTAACTGAGACTTGTTACAGCACTTGCATACTGTTGCCCTTGACTGTTCTAGTTGCTTCTATTGCTCTCATTTGTAAGTCGCTTTGGATAAAAGCGTCTGCTAAATGACTAAATGTAAATGTAAATATGATCTGGTGATTTACATGATGTTTGGGCTTTGACTTTGAGGAGTGTCATTCCGGCAGCGCATGCACTTCAGATGATCAATGCAATCAGTCACAGTTCTAATCACAAGAAAGCGTGTCAAGATGACTCTTCCCAAACTTTAAATGTTTAGCTCAGCCAAAAATTTGAATTCTGCATTTACTCACTCTCATGTTGTTTTTGTGCGTCACGCACTCATTTGAACATCCGGATTTACTACAGTATGTGCGTCTTGGTAAATCTGTTCATCATATAAAGCCATCGTGTCTCTTCAGAAGACTTGGATTTGAATTAGACACTTGATTAGTTATTTTTACGATGCCTTTATGACTAGGGTTGTAACGGTATACCGGTTTATCATGATATTGACATGTCGTAAGCACTTGCTTATACACGGTTTTGAGGGAAAAAAATTAAAGCAGATCTCCACTCATACATTCACAGCTGAGAAAATGTCAGAGCCAGAGTCTACAAATTTGAATCTCTATCCCCCGCCGAAAAAAAGTTAAAATCTGCAGTATGGGAGTACTTTGGGTATCTGAAAAACGAACGCAGGGTTGTCCTTGAAGATGGTTATCCAGTTTGCAAGAAATGTGGACGAAGAGTGGCTGCAAAAGGAGGAAATACGTCGAACATGTTCTCCCATATTCGTGAACACCATCCATTCATGAAGATAAAGGTATGTTCTGTTTATAACTTAAGGCCATTTAATTTCCGCGATGCAGGTTTAATCCCGCAATCCAGTCATGAAAATGGAATTTAGGTATCACGCAGATGTCACGTATGCGCGATTTGATAGATGAATGAATAAATAAAAAAATACAGCTTTGCAATGAATCAGATCGCGGTATGCGTTTGTCTTTGAATATACTGCGCTAAAAGACTTCTATATACTGTAAATCTATATTCTGCTTGTTCTGCGTGTCTAATATGTTTGTGAATGAGCAGCGCCGCTTCGTCTAGTACATACTCAAGTGCACTTGAGAACCGTCATGGTGTTTAAAACGCCAGCCATATGACGACATGAACACATGAATATATCCAGAGCTGCTCTGAGAGAAAACTTAACTTAATGAGCATTTCATAATTTTATAAAGAATAAATCATCAAATACACTGACTGAAACTCATTGTTGGTTAGTGCAATCTGTCAAAATAAAAGTTCGGCTTAGCTTAAAGAAATAACTGAAATATATATTGTACCTTTCAATGTACAATAAAAATAATCATTTTGTAAGAATGTAAAGAACCAGGCCAGATTGTCTGGATGAGTAACTTTCAGAAAGACTGTCTGAAAATTAATGAAAGAGATTAACATCTGAATCCACTCATACAATTATCACTCTCATCTGAGACAACGTCCCACTGAGTGAATCAACTGAGAATGGCTTCATTTGCGTGTATTTACCTTGTCCCAAACAAGGCAGTCCCAATGTATCAGGTACCATCAAGAACATACTTTTCCACCAATGAAATCCCTTGCATGTACAAAAGAGTTAAGGGCCAGTGTTGAAGAACAGCTTAAGGAAGTTGTGTGGATTTCAGCCGCCACAGACCTGTGGACCAGCAGTAGTGGAGGAGGGGAGCCATTTATAAGTTTTACAGTGCACTACCTCTCCTCAGATTCGCAGCTTAAATGCCATTGTTTGGGGTCTCATTTCTTTCCTGAAGACCACACCTCAGAAAACATCTCAGAGATGTTTGAAAATATGCTCCAGGAATGGAAGATTTCAAAAGAAAATCTGTCTGGAATTACCACAGACAATGCAACAAATATGAAGAAGGCCTTTGCAGCGTTCCCTTGTGTGTGGCTTGTTTTGGCCACAATTTAAATCTGGCCATTAGCAAAGCCTTTAAAATCCAAAGGGTTAAATCTGCTGTCAGGGCATGCAGACACTTTATTCAAGGATTTTCTCTGAGTTGGAAAAGGAAAAGAGAACTAAAAAAAAAAAAACAGGCAGACTTGGAACTCCCTGAGCATGCCCTCATCCATGACGTGGTAACAAGATGGGGATCAACTTATGAGATGATCTCCAGGTTCCTGGAGCAACAACCGGCTGTCTGTGCAGTCCTGGCTAGTGACAGGAGTACATGGCATTTCATGCCAAAAGATAATGACATTGCCACACTTGAGAATGTCAACCAGCTCCTTCAACCACTTCATGACCTCACTGATGCCCTGGCATCGGAGAAAAAAAGTCCCACATTCTTCACTCACACCGGTACTGGAGTGAAGTGGATGCCCGATTTAAGTGATGAATGAATTCATTTAAGCATGAATCTTGTTTGGTATTACAAAAAAAGGCTGGTAAAGTGGTGTGCTATCTAGCTTTAATAACATTATCACTTTGGGTGGGAAATATGACCAAAATCTTACAAGTAAGCAATTGCTTAATATAAGTAAAAAGTTCTCAAGTAAACGGTCAGGAACTACAGTAATGTGCAGATCCAATACTGACACACGTCCCAAACTTTTTTACTCAAGAGTCAAGACATAATCGCCAATAAGAACATAGGGATATTAATGTGTGTATAATCGTTCAAGAGTAAGCCTAGAAATAGACACATTCGGTACACTTGCGCGAGCTGACAGGCGGCAAACGCGTGCACAAAATCCACAGCCATTCTGACATCGGTCTGTGTGTCTATTGAGTTTGTGTTTTACATTGCTTTTATTAACTCTTTAGTGCTATCGGACGTATGATACTTTTATTTGGTCATTATGTGAGATGTGAGAAAGATTCACCTTCGCTTTCACGATCGCGTGAACTGGAAGAACTGGAGAACAACTGAAGCTGAAGAATAAAATCAGTTTGATGCGTCTGTGGTACATTCCGAAAGAGACCCGCGCCAATAACATGAAAGCTGATTGGCTGCAATATAAGATGCATGCTGGTCTCATTTGTAGTTGTAATACAATGAACTATAGTTGGACTAGCGAAAAAAGGAACTACAACAGCCCGGAATAAACACACACACACACACAAAAGCGCTGCGGGAGCATTTCAATGAGCATTAGAGGTAGCGTAACATGGACGTAGGATAATTTAAGACCTGTTTAAAACTATTTAAGACCTAGAACTCAATGAATTTAAGACTTTTTAAGGCCTAAAATTTAGATTTTGAAATGTAAGACATTTTAAGACTTTTTAAGACCCCGCGGGAACCCTGAATAATGATTGTCTAATACCGTATTCCGTGAAACCGTGATATTTTCTGAGACGATTATTATACCGTGAAAATCTCATACCGTTACAACCCTATTTATGACATTTGTTGGATCTTTTAAGTTTGAAAGGAATGGACTTTAAATGGAGGAACAGAACTCTCTCAGGTTTTATAAAGAATATCTTCATTAGTGTTTAGAAGTTAAACGAAACAACATGAGGGTGAGTACATGATGACAGAATTTACATTTTTGGTTAAAATATTATTATTATATAGCAAGTTGAGCCTTGGATAAAACAACTCTATAAATCGCAAATCATATCGTTTACATATCATCGCATTTTTATATCAGGATATATCAATTAACGATATATATCGTTACACCCCTGCTTTCTAATAATACAAAAGGTCATACACATTCACCTCAGAGTGCAGGTCCTGCAGAATATCTCCCAGCAGATCATCTTGAGACAAATCCACATGTTTCTACAATACAAATCATGGGAAAAAGACAATTCTATAGTATAATTCAATTCAAACTACAGACAAAATTATACCTCTTTGACCTCCATTACAAATGGCAGAATTTACTTCTAGGTTGAACTACTCCTTAAATATTAAAGTGCATGTTCATTTAATTGATGTTTGAATTAAATAGTTACATAAAGGTAAATTACATGGAAAAATACATCATACTGTGAACAAAGTGGGAAATTACCTCAGCAGGTTTCTTCACATTGCTATTCATGAACATGCTTTTAATGCTGTTGGGTTTACTGACAGACACTTTTTTCACATTCTTTTTCGAATCAACTCCCTTTCCACCTTGTTTGCCTGTTTAAGAGAGAGCAATAATAAAACGGTAAAGAGAACACAAAGAACAATGCTTAGTATTGCTAATCGGCAAAAAAGGAATATAAAATGCACTGGTTTTTCAACACTCACTTTTAGGGCCCTTCTCCAGTGCGTCATCATCCAATTCTTCATCAAAGATTTCTCTGCCATCCTCCACATAGCCTGTCCCGTCTGACAAAGACAACAGACATTCAGCAGGTACGCTTTTAAACACTGAGTTTAGCAGAAAGGTATGAAAGTTTAACTGACCGTCATCAATGATCCAATCATCATCCTGTCTCTCCCGCACCATTTTCGAGTACTGCTCTTCATCCACCTCCTCATACACACTGGTGAACTCCTCCACCTGATCACAAGACAATGTCAAAACACTGGAACAGCACAGATGACGTGTACAAATAGCTGACATGCAACATACCTCATATTTAACCTTCTCTCCCTTCTTAGCTCGTTTAAGTTGCTCTAAAGCTGACTTGCGTCCCACTTTCTCTTTTTTCTCCCGCCTGGAACGTGAGGCGGCAATGCCACACGTTTCGGACGCATCTATAGAACAAGGAAATGTTAAGAAAAATCAAACTGCAACAAGAATAAGTCATTTTGTATAGCAAGCTGTAATGTCAAGACGAGGCTGACACGTGAAATGATGTGACAATGACGTGATAGCATCAGATTATAAACCCATCATGGTCACTGAGTTACATCATTCACTGTATAATTTTAGGTTATTATTGAAAATAAAAAACAAATCAAATAAGTATTATCATGCATATTATTGATTTAATTTTAATTTGAAGAGATATAATATGAAAATAGTAGAGATGAAACTATAAAATTTGGCACGTACAAAAATATTTTATATTTTTCTGGTGGGACTAGTGAAAAATCCTAATAGCTGAGTGCAGGTTTCAAAAATAAATTGAATTTTAGTAAACTTTTTTTTTTTTAGCACAATTTTAGTAAACATTATTATTATTTTTAATATGTTAATGCAAATGTAAAAAGATATTCTGTAGACCATAGTCTATTCCACACAGGAAATAGTTAAACACCCATATGAATAAGCATATATGTGTCAGGTAGGAAAGAGTAACATTTGACATGGTCAATTTGCATTCAAAGGCTGAAGCGTCAAATTTACTCGAGAAAAGCATATCACACATACATATATTTGTATAAACGTATATTTTAGGGATAGGTGCAGGAAAATTAGTTTATTGTATTTAATATTATATTAGCGCTGTCAGTACAGGCATCCAATAAGCTGCCTGTCTGAACGAATTGCATTAATATTAGCAAGCTAATAACACTAAGCTCTGTAAACACGCTCACCACAATCTCCGCCGTCCGTGTCTTTATCAGGATTTGATACAGGAGCCATTAATATAAATTAGTGCCTGGTTTGAGGTAGAATTTCAACCTTCCTTAGAAGCGCCGAGCCAAAACAACAGATTCCGCGCCAAAGTGTCTTCCCGGGGAAACTCGAGCAGCGGATATGACGTTCTCAACAGCCGTCCAATCGAACTCGTTCAGTGATCCGTTCAGAGTTCAGACGATCCCTGATTCGGTTTTTGTTTTGATTTATACCACGAAATAATTCTAGTATCATTTTAATATAATTTAGGAAATTATTTACCAAGATTTATATGTTCCCCCATATAGTAGCCAGATAGAACATACTGTTATTTGACTAATAACCACACAAATAAAAAACACAATTAGTTTAACACACAAACAATGCTAAAAACATGAACTAAATAAAAAATGTACAGTATATGTTTGTTCTTGTTAATATATCCCTATTTTAAACTTTAACCATATTCGTCTATTTACTACGTCTGTGGTTTGTATTGTCTTGTATTGTTCTTCTAAATGCGCTAAATATTCTGAACATAGAAGTGATACATATAAAAGATTTAATATAAAACAAAGATGTTCGGTTCAGCTGTACGATTCACACATTCTCGGAGTGAATCATTGAATCTTGTTTGGTTGAATCATATCTCCGAACACTCAAGGTAACTTCTGGCATTTGGCCATTTGATCGATTCTGAACACAAAATTCGACTCTGGTGGGACTCGAACCCACAACCTTTGAATGACCCCATTCTTCAATCTAGAAGTCCAATGCGCTATCCATTGCGCCACAGAGCCGATGGGACGTCCTGCTACTTTGTCGGTATTTCTCCTAACTTCCGAAGTCTTAATACTTTATTTTATCACAATGATAAATAGGCATTATTACAGTCATTATTTTTTTCTAAACCTTTATGTGCAACACACGATTGCATTTATTTTATATATATTTTTTTGTTTTGTTTTGTTTTTTTATGAGTTTTGAAAAAGTGAGTTTTCAAGTCTTTTATTTTGAAATGAAGTCCTTCCGCTTGCAGCAGCACATGTGAGAAAACCACGTTGTGTGTCATTAGACCCAAAATGGCTTCGTGCAGCATAGAAGACGTGCTCGCTAAAGCAGAGAGAGACGAGGCTGAAAAACTAAGAAGTATTACAGTAAACAAAGAGTTAGACCTCGAATTTGACCCGGGTCATTTGCTTGCGTTTGACAAGAACCGGATAGATACTCGAGAATTTAAAGACAACAAAGGAGAAGACTATCTACGCTCTTTAGCGAGAGATAACACACAACTTCTCATCAACGAGCTATGGAAACTTCCAACAGAAAAGGTTGAAGAAGTAATCGTCGCCAAGCTACCAGATCCAACCACACCATTACCCAGAGAAAAGCCTGCACCGAAACCAAAGCCTCCTACAAAATGGGAACAGTTTGCCAAACTGAAGGGCATTCAGAAGAAAAAGAAGACCAACCTGGTGTGGGATGAAGTTCACAAGGAATGGAAGAGGCGATGGGGATATAAACGTGCCAAAGATGACACCAAGGAATGGTTGATAGAGGTCCCACATACTGCAGATCCCAACGAGGACCAGTTTGCGAAAAGGAATAAAGCCAAGAAAGAGAGAGTGGCCAGGAATGAGTACAACAGACTCAAGAACATCGCCAGAGCTCAGAAGATCAAGGTGCCTGGAATGGGGCTCGCACCCACCCCTAAGCAGTCTAAAGCAGAGCTGGCACAAGCTGTCAATGTTGCCAAAATGTCCACAGCCTCTGTTGGTAAATTTCAGGAGAACCTGCCCAAGGAGAAAACGCCCAAAAACACTGGGAAAAAGAGAAAATTCCAGCCTCTTATTGGTGACTTTAGTAGTGAGAAGCAAAAACAGCTGGATTTACTGAAAGTGATGGGCAGTAAGAAGCCACGGCTCAACATCACAAAAGCTGTGAATAAGCAAATGAGAGAAGAGGACGTGGATTCGGCTCAAAAGAGCAAGAAAAGCCTTGGAAAGAAGGGACGTAAGGGAAATGTGTCTGGTAAAGGGAAAGGAAAAGGAAAGGCTGGTGGAAAGGGAAAGGGTCAGGGTCCCAAAGGCAAAGGACGTAAACCTCAGATGAAGCAAGGAAAGCGCTAAAATCTACAGCGGTGTGGACTTCTTGTTGTAAAATCCTATATATATTGTGCACATGATGTCAACCCGTCATGTGTCAGATAAAATAAGAACTGAGTGCCTTGGTGCTGAAGTTTGAGTCTGTACAATATGGTTATATTTTGGTGTTCAATCTTACCGTCTTTATAAATGTCATGGATGCAGTGCTGGACTGAAAATAACTGAATTTTTTTTGTTGTATGGTGTGATTTAACGCTGCCACCTGTTACTCAGTGATTTCACAATAAATTGAAATATCTGATATATGTTCTTCTTTGAATCTTGCAAATATTTACCAAAAAAATGTGTTATTAAATTTTGCATTATACAATGTGCTTTTATATAAAAGTGTGAGAGATTCTGCTTTGAAACAATATTTTTAAATTAAATGATAGACAGTATTACCATCTAATGATTACTACTATCGTGTAAATAATTTGTGATTTAAAATTTATTATTTTAAGAAATAGGATTGACACGCTTGATTGTAATTTAAAAAAGTGCAAAACAAATTCATGAAATCAATTTTCTTTAGAAATATGTGTGTGTACATTATATATATATATATATATATATATATATATATATATATATATATATATATATATGCTTGATTTCACCATTTTTGTCAGCAACATGGTTATAACCAAGTTCTTCTAATCTCTTATTTCTTGCGTTTGTTAATTTCTGGAAAGGTTTGCGTAATTATATAGCTTAATCTACAACATATATTGGTTGTTCCATTAAGGAACAAGGAATATGTTCAGACCATATTGATAGTTTTTCTGGAAAAATAAGCATATTCTGATTTGCCGATTACTTTTAACTGTTACATAAACGTGTCTGTATTTTTGCATACTAGCATACTGACATCTATGGTTATTTGCCATATAATATCAGAAAAATATGTTCATTCAATAAACATTTAACAATCAATGCAGCCACCTGGAGGTACTTTCATGTAATGCATCCAACTGCATGTTTAATTGAGTTGGTTAAGAAATTACCATATGTACTGCAATGACCAAGCTGAACTGTAACTTACCAGTTATGTTTTGATTTGTTGTAGTTCTTGCCTGATTATGAGGCCATTCTTAGTTAAGTGTGTTACTTTAGTGATGTAGGGATTTAATGTGAATTAAATGACCACAAATACCCCCACTTATCTACCAAATTAGAAACAAGACGCCATATGTTCAAAATATTGATGCGTCTACAGAGTTGGTGGCTCTTTCCAAACAAATTAATATCCTGCTCTTGAGTTGATGGATGGTGTTTGACCACCGACACCATCTCAGATCAGCTGGGGGGCTTTGGGAGGGGAAGTGCCCATCTGTTGACTCCTGTCAGGCTTGTAAAGCATCATTAGTCAAACAATCACGATACAAACACCCCACGCCAATGGACAGAAATATAGGGCACACTTGATGCCAAAATCAATTAACACTGCTGTTTTGAGGATGCAGGGTGTGTATTGATACCATACATGCATACACACACACATATACACTCACCTAAAGGATTATTAGGAACACCATACTAATACTGTGTTGACCCCCTTTTGCCTTCAGAACTGCCTTAATTCTAAGTGGCATTGATTCAACAAGGTGTTGAAAGCATTCTTTAGAAATGTTGGCCCATATTGATAGGATAGCATCTTGCAGTTGATGGAGATTTGTGGGATGCACATCAATGGCACGAAGCTCCCGTTCCACCACATCCCAAAGATGCTCTATTGGGTTGAGATCTGGTGACTGTGGGGGCCATTTTAGTACCGTGAACTCATTGTCATGTTCAAGAAACCAATTTGAAATGATTCAAGCTTTGTGGCATGGTGCATTATCCTGCTGGAAGTAGCCATCAGAGGATGGGTACATGGTGGTCATAAAGAGATGGATATGGTCAGAAACAATGCTCCGGTAGGCTGTGGCATTTAAACGATGCCCAATTGGTACTATGGGGCCTAAAGTGTGCCAAGAAAACATCCCCCACACCATTACACCACCACCAGCAGCCTGCACAGTGGTAACAAGGCATGATGGATCCATGTTCTCATTCTGTTTACGCCAAATTCTGACTCTACCATCTGAATGTTTCAACAGAAATCGAGACTCATCAGACCAGGCAACATTTTTCCAGTCTTCAACTGTCCAATTTTGGTGACCTCGTGCAAATTGTAGCCTCTTTTTCCTATTTGTAGTGGGGATGAGTGGTACCCGGTGGAGTCTTCTGCTGTTGTAGCCCATCCGCCTCAAGGTTTTGCGTGTTGTGACTTCACAAATGCTTTGCTGCATACCTCGGTTGTAACGAGTGGTTATTTCAGTCAAAGTTGCTCTTCTATCAGCTTGAATCAGTCGGCCCATTCTCCTCTGACCTCTAGCATCAACAAGGCATTTTCGCCCACAGGACTGCCGCATACTGGATGTTTTTCCCTTTTCACACCATTCTTTGTAAACTCTAGAAATGGTTGTGCGTGAAAATCCCAGTAACTGAGCAGATTGTGAAATACTCAGACCAACCCGCCTGGCACCAACAACCATGCCACGCTCAAAATGGCTTAAATCACCTTTCTTTCCCATTCTTACATTCAGTTTGGAGTTCAGGAGATTGTCTTGATCAGGACCACACCCCTAAATATACACCACACACCTGCAAATATATATATATATATATATATATATATATATATATATATATATATATATATATATATATATATTTGCAGTATACCCGCAATTATAAAACTAGAATACATATATCCGACATAACTATTCAAAACCACAAATAAATGATGTGTTTGCATGAGTGCTTGGAAATATTTGCATAATGTATTTGCCAAATCTGAACTAATATTTGTGTCTGAGTCTTGCAAAAAATTTACTAATTTATCCTTCTAATATATATTTCGGAACTTAAACATGCAACATAATCCACAGTATTATCAAAATACTGTTGCAGAAGATCTGTGCCCTAAATATCAACAGCAGTGGATTAGTGAGTAGCGTTTATTTAAAGGACAGACAGAAACAGAGGGATCTCTGTCAGTGTATCTCACAAACAGGCCTCAGGATGCAACAGCACATTTACATGCAAAGCAATGAACAGATTCAGGTTTTCACAACCGTTTTCTCTCCACAAGGTTTGTCCTTTGCAATTTAGCATGGGTTGTGTTTATGGCCTAATTTGAGTAGGATTGCATTTGTTGACATGTTAAACACAATATGCGTTAAATTTGTTTTAACAATGTGGACCGGTGAAATGCATAAATAACAATTTAAATTATTTTTGTGCATTTTTGTTTTAACAGATCAAGATACAAGCAAACAGCAGAAGAGCTGTCAATTTGCATGTGTATGACACAAAACATTTTTCTTTTTACTTTTATTAAACGTCAAATAACAAACAGGCATTATCCCTGTTAAATGCTGCTACATATATACTGCCTGGCCATGAAAAAAAGTCACTGTCAATCGTCATTGTCAATACAAGATCTTGACCAAAAATGTATGCACTTCTTGATGGAAATAACATACCATCATTTATTTCCATCAAGAGGTGCATACATTTTGGCCAAGAGTCAAGCACTCTGTAAAGTCTCCTCCAGCACATCCCAAAGACTCAAGGACAATGAATTTAAGGTCTGGACTCAGGTGCCAATTCATGTGTGAAAATGATTCTTCATGCTTCCTCCAAACCATTCTTTCACAATTTCACAGCCTGATAAATCTTGACATTGTCATCCTGGAATATGGCCATAACGTGTCTTCATACATTTGTTTAAGAAATGACAATCTACACACACTCCATAATTTAGGGTTAGAAGAACTGTTGCCAAACATATAACATGCCAGAAACATAATAATCACTACAACAATGATCCAATCATAGACACTTAAGCATTTGCTTTTTAAATCCAAACAGTGACTTTTATGGCCGTGCAGTGTATATAGCCTATATATAATGCCAAAATATACACTGAATATCTAAGCAGCAAACACTGAATTTCCAATGTATCTAATATAGTCTATTTCTATTATTCATAATCTCTCCACTAGATGGTGGCAACACGCCTCTGTGGCCGCTAGGGCCCGTCGAGTGGGTGACGTGACCTCAATGAAGTACTCTCAAAGTATGAATCGAGGTGGTCCGGGCGCGTGCAGGACGGTAGGGCTATCCGTCCCATGTGTCTCAGAACTGAGTCATGACAAACATATAAATGTAACTAAGCTCAGACAATGACAAAATCTTTATTTTATGAAAATGCATAATTTAATTCACTATATTCCTCCTGCAACATTGTATTTTAGGACAGTATTCGAGAATGCAGCTAATTTGTAGTTTTCTTTGTGATTTAAAGCTTTTGTTTATGTTCCTAGAGGCATGAACTGCGAATAGCCTACGACGAGGCACAGTTCAAACCAAGCTGGGACTGTTGTGATCCTAGGGGAGGGCACGGGGTGAGTATGCCACCATACATAATGAGTCTGCAAATTACAGAACTTGACGACCCCCACCGACACACACGGGCAGCTGCTCCCCCTCCCAGCATCACACTCCCAGTCCCCAAACAGGTGGCTCATAGCTCATTAGCTAACAATGCACACAGATAGCACACCAGGCCTGATCAATTCTTGCACAACGAACCCTTCCTGATGGTTTTTATGCACTTTATATATACACAAGCTACTGGTCAAAAGATAGGGTTTTGAGTTGAATGAAGTCTCTTTTGTTCCAAGGCTACATTTATTTGATCAAAAATTCAGTAAACTCAGACATATTGTGAAATATGTATTACAATTGAAACCTTAACCATTATTAAAGGGATAGTTCACCCAAAAATGAAAATTCAGTCATCATTTACTCACCCTCAATTTGTTCCAAGCCTGTATGAGTTTCTTTGTTCTGCTGAACACAAAAGAAGATATTTAGAAGAATGTTTGTAACCAAGCAGAAAGAGCAACCATAGATTACCATAGTAGGGAAAAAAATACTATGGTAGTCAATGGTTGCTCTATCTGCTTGTTTAGAAACGTTTTTCAAAATATCTTCCTTTTGTGTTCAGCAGAACAAAGAAACTCATACAGGCTTGGAACAACTTGAGGGTGAGTAAATGATGACAGAATTTACATTTTTGGGTGAATATCCCTTTAAACCTGACACATATTATTAATAAACAGGATTTCTGAAGGATCATGTGACACTGAAGACATTTTAAAAATACATTAAAATTGAAACCAGTTATTTTATATTCTAATAATATTTCACAGTATTACTATTTTTACTGTATTTTCCATCAAATAAATGCAGCCTTGGTGAGATGTCTTTCAAAAAACATTATAAGATCTTAATTATTCCAAACTTTTAACTGATGCTGCATAAAATGAGCAGGAAACATGTTTGTATACGGTTCTGAATTCAATGGAAGGCCTTTTCATGCCGTTTCTCAACCAATAAAACAACGCTGCCAGTGCAATTTCACACTTTTCACTAGCGTGAATTCCTATGTGATGACTCTCTGCGTTCGAGGGGCTATGTGGTCTGGTTTTGAGCGGTCAAGGTGTTGCGGATTAAACCTCGCTGTGGTCTTTTGATTGGAGATGGTCCTGGACCAATACCGAACAGCCTGTCACTTATCTCCCCTCGTCAAAGCGCTGGAATCTGGGTCATCGGGAATAAACAGGGCCTTTGTGCTTGTTGTTTCCTCTTTGTGTTCCCCAGCAGAGGCAGGCTACAAGTCCCCTGGGGGGAAGATAGGGAGGAGGGTGCTTTCCTGGCGCTCAGACGTGAGGCCCAGGCACACAGCTCTCCCAGCATGCTCCAGAGAATCTTGTCCAAGCACCGTAGGAAAAGCCACTGCCAGGAGGCCACCAATGGGGCTTCTGAGGCTGATTGAATGACTCCTTTACAGAAGGCTTAGGAGAAGTAGTACTGTAGCTGTTTTGTGTATGTGCAATCTTAATAGCTACATTGACTCATTGACAACCCTGTGATACTATACTGGGGGTGACTGGGGGCAATTATTCTGCTTTGTAACTCACATGCTGCTACTACATGTAATCTTTTGGTATAAGGAACATGTGCCAAAAGTAACAGCGTTATCAACTTATTTAGAAATAATTCATTGTAATAATGAATTTAATAAAGAAGTCATAATGTTATAAGCTGTACAAGTGGTTGGGGGCAATTGTAACATCCTACTGTTTTTACCACACTGAATCTTAATAAATGCTCACCTCAAAATAGTAGTTGCTCCATATTTGCCTTATATTTTATATAGACATTTTTTTTATTGCATAAAGTTATAATTTATAACTATTTATATTTTCTTTGCACTGATACTGTTAGACTTTTTTTTTTTTCAAATTTAGATTTTTATTTATTTAGATTTTTTAAAGATATTTTTGTTTGTTATTAAATAACAGCTTTAATACATTAATCCTAATAAACGTATTTCTATGCATTTGTTGATTTTTATTTAACAATATGTTTGTATATATATATATATATGTTTGTATATAGTGCCTAGTATAAATTCTTGACTGCTGTGAATGAAAGGGAAAAAATAGCCTTTTTTGCCTATTCAGTGGCACAGAAAAGGTCTGATCAATAAGCATGTCAACCTTGTCAACCACTAACATATATTTAATGTAACAACAATGATCTTTCCCTAGACCAGTCTGGCCACTAAATCAAATCCCTGTACTTCAGTTTGAAATGAAGTGCTCATCATGCACGCCATATATTATAAGATTAACTTTTGCTATACCGTTTCCTTTGAATCAGCCCCAGTAAAAGACTTATCTCGGGTTTTAGCTTAATAAGATGCCTTGGCCATCTGCTAAGCTTGGCTTACTGGTCACAATTACTTCAGCTTTCTCCTGGACCTTTTTGCAGGCTTTTACAGAACTTAATTAACCCTAATCCACTGATGCAGTGACTGTTGATGTCATTTTGATGTGCTACTGCACTTCAGAAAATTCAAAAGATGCAAAATAAGCATGAATAGTGTTCATCTTGCAGCATCTGTCGCCTGCAGCTCACCTGAGGAACAGCTGCTATTCTGGAGAAAGACTTAGATCTGCCCCACCCATTGAACACTGCACAACCACCATCCCATTGACCAGGTGCCTCCAGTCCCCACCAGGACAGCCATTTCAAACAAGAAAAGTGTTTTGGTGTTGCGTCCTATATCATTAGTAGTCCAGGGTCCCTAAACTACAGAAGCCCATTTCTGCCTCAGAATGAATAATAATAAAGTAATAGTGACTCTTTATCTCACAATTCTGAGTTTATATTTCACAATTGTGAGTTAACAACTCGCAATTGAGATATTTCCCCCCTCATAATTGCACAATTTTGACTTTATCGTAAATCATAGTTTATATATTGGAATTATTTCTTTTTGTTCTTAAAATCACAAAATATTTTGAGATGTATATTGAGGGTGGGGGGATAGCAACATTTTAACTCAAAATAGCAAAATATAAATTCAGAATTGTGAGAAATAAAGTCATAATAGAGAGGTATAAACTCAATTCTGAGAAAGTCAGAAATGTGAGATTATTATTAGATAAAAAGTTATTTTATTTTTTAATATTTTGGCATATATCATGGGCTGCATGCTAAACTGTGTGCACAGCAGAATCATTCATACTTACATGAAGCACAACACACTATAGGCCTCTGTTGAGTTTAATGGCAAGGGCCCCTTTTGCTCTCGAAACTCAAAAATCACCTATGAGCTTATTTATAACTCAAGTCTCTACAGTATAGCTATGTGCCTGGCCAGCTCAGTGTCCAAACTCTCAGCAGTCAGTCAGTCATAACCAGTGGAAAGACTGACCTATATTAATAGGCACCTTTGGCAGCGGAGCAGCACGCCTGCGTTTCCCGCCTGAACTGTGGGTGCCTGCCAGATGACTAGGTCTGTCACTGCTGCGATAGCCTACCATCTGCTGTCTACTGCACACAATGGCAGGCAATGTGCACACAGACCCAAGGGAGGGGCTTCATGGGATGGCTCTGTACCACATGCTGCACTGGGACACCTCAAAACACACACACATATGCATGTGCAAGTGTGCATGATGGTGGTATTCCCTCATGGGCTTATATGGAAGCTCATTATTATAGTAAAATATAAATAATATTTGGGAAAAAGAGTGACCAATATTATTCATTTGGGTGGTGTTTCCTACATTTGGTGTGTGTGTGTGTGTGTGTGTGTTTGGGGGAAGTCATTCATGATTCTAATGTAAGTTTGATAAACTAGTTCACCCAAAAATGAAATTTCTCATCATTTACTCACCCACTTGTGGTTCAAAACCTATAGTCTATGCTTTATTTGCTCTATGGAGAATAAAATGCTATAGGCTTTTTTATTATTATTATTATTATTATTTTTATTTTTTTTTGTCCATAAAGGTATAACCAAATGGTTTGGTAACCAACATTCTTCCAAAAGTTTTATTTTGTGTTCTGTAGAAGACAGTAAAGAAAGTAATGTTTAAATAGCTTGAAAGTAATGATAAGTCGCACTCGCAGTTCAGTCAGTGAGTCAGATGAGTCCATTTAGTAAAGAATTCTTTTTGAGCGATTAATTAAAGGAGCCGACTCAAAAGAGTTCTTGATTCAATTAAAAAAAGAACCAGTTCATAAGAGTCATTTGCTCTTAAATCGGAGCACACAGCTCACGCTGTTTGTTTTTGCGAAGCTGGCGAAGTCTTCTCAGCGGAAAGATGGTTGTTGTGATCATCATTATGCGGTTGTCTGTCTTCTAAGTAAGACTGACAATTCACATTCGCTCTGGTAACAATGAATAGGCCATTAGATAAATATGATTTCTTTCGTCATGGCACTGTAGAATCGTCACTACAAAGAAGCCTACAATTAAAGAAATTGAACACGACTTTTCATTTTGTTCGAGCCACATAAGGATATTAAAAGGTCATTATTCTCAATACGCCTTAATTAAAATAATAAAAAAAATACACATTTACAATAAATACTATTTTAGACCCATGTATAAAGACAAAATTCACTAGAGAAATATCAGTCTTTATTCATTTCCATGTGTTCCCATTCTTACCCATTCTTGTTGCCTTCGTCTTCTTTAAATACATAAAAAGCCATCACAAAGAGTCAACATTTGATAAACTGACCAATAGAGTAGCCTATTTTTTTACAACTCGTAGACCAATAATCACCTCAATCAAGGTTAAGGCTTGGATTTCAAACTAAAGATTAAAGTGCTTTCTAAATTTACACATCACTGTCAGTGAGTATAACAGGTGTTTTGCGTTGAGCCAAAATGGCTACAGTAGCCATCAAGAACACAGTGCACTTTACAAAAGCCCAAACCAGCCAACCAATTTATCCCCAAAAGGCTTTTGACATCTCTCAAGCCTGCATTTACCATGTGAAAAATACAATAGTAAAGTGTTCTCTGAATTTGAAAGAAACATTTAAGAGCACATGTGTTATATGCTTGTAATGGCCGTCAACAGCAGAAGGCATGTCAGTGGGGCCTTGCGCCCCTCTATTCAGGGGAAATTGAGTGAATGAGCCTGCAAAACCAACAGACATGCAGAACAATAGAGCCAAAAGACATTATTTCATGGCCGAGTGGGCCTCTTTAGAGAGAGCAGCTGACCTGTGGAGAGCTGTGTTGTTCAGGGAGGGTGTGGGTCCACGGACCCCAAGGGCGGAGATTGTGGCACCCCCAGGCCTGGTGACAGGGGATAGCCATCAACTCAAGAGACCTTAACTTCCATTACCTCTGTAAACACCCAGCATTTAGAAGAGAACTGGACTCTCTGAGGTCTTTCACAATGTGACATGAATGAGAAGGTGATTATTAGATGAAAAATTAGGTTCTGAGAAGGATGGAAGAAGTGTCAACCAAAACATTAAATACTGTTTCAATCAGTTTCAGGGTGCAATTTAGAGTTTAACACAACTTACAAAGAAAAATACAAACATTTGAAGAGCATATTTTTTTTATTTTTAGGTATGTAGTTGACAACATAGCTATTGACAAGTTTGTTGTAATATCAAACAAGCAGGTTATAATTGTTTTGCAGAAAATATGTCAAATGCGTAACATATTGCATGAGAAATGAGTCTCAGTTGAAGTGTGCTGCTTGTTTTCATGCATGTCAGTTTGCTACATATACTTGCTTCCCTCAAGTCTACAGAAAATGTAATTACCAACAAAGACAAACAGTAAAATGAAGACAAACAAGACAAAAAAACACATTAAGCAGTTATCTACAATGTTACGTGAGCCAAAATAAACAAATCTCTCAGTAATGTAGATACATTGAGGGCCACAATGTGTAGTGTTTCTTTGAATAGAGTTTTTGCATTTTAATATCTGGGTTACAATTAGCAAAAATAAACTTTTTACAAAAAAATCATCCTCAATTTGAATAAGACTATCTTATTAAATTATAAAAAATGTGTTAAAACCCCAATACGTAACGCTAATACTGCCGAATCCTTTTATTGCTCTGGCTAACTTATCAATGTAAATAACCTGGAACTATTTTACATGGGTTCTTCTCAGTAGAAAATAATAAAACATGACATTTCATTCAACATTTCACTTCATATGAGAGCAAAGCAATTGTCCAACACTTCCTTCAGTCAATTGTGCTTGTCCATTCCTGCTGTAACTCTCAGTAGCAGCGAGCAAAACTTTATGAACATTTTTCGAGAGCGAGAAAAAGGGAGAGAGGAACTATGTTTACATCATTTTCCCCTACGGATGTCATCCTGACCCGTCAGTGTTAATGATATGTTTAAATACATTCAGCCACCACTATGTACCCACATACAAGAAAACGTAAACACTACAGAGGGCGTAAAACAATAGATAAATGACAAACCAACATTTATATAATTAAAAGTGCAATTTCCCCACATTTGGAGGCTGAATGCTGCTACTTCTACGGTCAACCAATTGGTGTAAAGAGGACGGAACCTTTGAAAGGATGTTACATTTACTGCACAGGCCAAGAAATTAGTGGCAGTGTTATTGAACTCAGAAATGTGATGGAAGGTAGTCAAATCTTTAACAGAACAGAAATATAATTAGAGATTTTCTTTATATCTTTGAAATAAATAAATTAGTAAAGATTTAATAAATAGAACCTACAGCTCTAAACGAACAAATCTCACCTATGTATCTGTTCTTGGAACGTGTTATTTATAATGCGACGTGCGCATTGGTATAAGTACCAAACATGATTTTGGCTAAACGGAGAACAATTTCATAAGCAGCAACAATGCTGCATTTAGACTTCGGTTGCAAACACAAGTCGATTTTACGATTTATAATTCATTTCGACAACCTTCACTTTACAGCAAAAAATAATGGAAAACAAAAAACAAAATGTTCGAGGTACCTTCCAGTAGACGTTAACTTAGCAAATTCACACTATACAATACATTCAGTGAGTGTCCTACTCGTAAAAAAATAAAAATAATAATAATAATAATCGGGGTGGAACATTTGTTACGTTTGGAGCGGAAACGATTACGTTGCAAGTGCTATCCAGTTACTCCTCAACACTGTCTCTGCTCCTCACCCTAACAAACAACCACAGTAGTGCAACACTGCCAGTGCTCTCCTATCCTTAACACCAGTCTCTAAAAAGAACTTAAAAACTATCTGAAAATGCCATTTATACGATTTATTCCTTCTTTAAAAAAGTTCATTGAAAAGCAGCCCTTAAAATCAGCACACATTTTACGGCTAAAAATGGATAAAAATAACTATGTTAAAATACCGTTAGCTAAGTTCTGCAAATCTATCCTAAGCGGTATACATTGTTATATCAGTAGGTGTTTAGCAAACATAGTGAGTGTTTCTGTTTCCTACACCAGATTGTCGGAAAGGTTAAATGTCGGTGTGATAGAGGAAAAGAGAGCGGGTTGCTTTAGTGCAGAAGTGATGTTTAAAGGACGAGAGCTCTGGAAATGCAGGCAGTGGGGTTGGTGTTTAAGTAACGCCTGGCCTGCTCCGTCATGATCAGCTGGTCCTCCGTTTTCCCAAAAACCACTGCCTCCCAATTACTGTTGGCCTGTTAGATAACAAAATAGGCATTTGAGATTGACCCAGTGTTGTTATTGTTACCTAAATCTTTAATAATTTTTTTTAATCTAAAATTTTTTTTCTAGGCAACAATCTGAAATCAGAATAAATTAATAAAACAAAAATACATTATTAAATGTATAATACAAATGACATGCAAAATTAAGAGTCATTGGCAACTACCTGAAATAAAAAAAGTAATACATTACAAAAAGTAAACAATAATAAAAAAACTCTATAGAAATATACAAAACTTAAATTAAAAATATAAAAATAATAGCTAATCCAAAATATTAATAAATGCTATAATAGTATATAAATAATTCTAAAATAACACGGGTTTGTCCACAAGGTCCAAAGGTCTCAAATGTGTGTATAATGGAAAAAAACAACAAATGTTGACTAGCGTTGCTATTGTTTACTAAAACTAAGATTTTTTTTTGTTAACTGAAATTAAGATAAAATATTATTTAAAAAAAATTTAGGATTAAAATGATTAAAATGATTAAAAAAAAAAGAAAGTTGAAGTACTAAATTACTAAAACAAATAAATTACAGCTATATAGAAATAAAAAACAAAATTACAAAACACATAAAATTTTAATATAAAAGCTAACTCAAAATAGTTAATACTATACCAGTATACAAATAATACCAGTTTGTCCAATGGTCTTATATACAGGTCCTTCTCAATAAATTAGCATATTGTGATAAAGTTCATTATTTTCCATAATGTAATGATAAAAATTAAACTTTCATATATTTTAGATTCATTGCACACCAACTGAAATATTTCAGGTCTTTTATTGTTTTAATACTGATGATTTTGGCATACAGCTCATGAAAACCCAAAATTCCTATCTCAATAAATTAGCATATTTTATCCGACCAATAAAAGAAAAGTGTTTTTAATACAAAAAAAGTCAACCTTCAAATAATTATGTTCAGTTATGCACTCAATACTTGGTCGGGGATCCTTTTGCAGAAATGACTGCTTCAATGCGGTGTGGCATGGAGGCAATCAGCCTGTGGCACTGCTGAGGTGTTATGGAGGCCCAGGATGCTTCGATAGCGGCCTTAAGCTCATCCAGAGTGTTGGGTCTTGCGTCTCTCAACTTTCTCTTCACAATATCCCACAGATTCTCTATGGGGTTCAGGTCAGGAGAGTTGGCAGGCCAATTGAGCACAGTAATACCATGGTCAGTAAACCATTTACCAGTGGTTTTGGCACTGTGAGCAGGTGCCAGGTCGTGCTGAAAAATGAAATCATCTCCATAAAGCTTTTCAGCAGATAGAAGCATGAAGTGCTCCAAAATCTCCTGATAGCTAGCTGCATTGACCCTGCCCTTGATAAAACACAGTGGACCAACACCAGCAGCTGACATGGCACCCCAGACCATCACTGACTGTGGGTACTTGACACTGGACTTCAGGCATTTTGGCATTTCCTTCTCCACAGTCTTCCTCCAGACTCTGACACCTTGATTTCCGAATGACATGCAAAATTTGCTTTCATCCGAAAAAAGTACTTTGGACCGCTGAGCAACAGTCCACTGCTGCTTCTCTGTAGCCCAGGTCAGGCGCTTCTGCCGCTGTTTCTGGGTCAAAAGTGGCTTGACCTGGGGAATGCGGCACCTGTAGCTCATTTCCTTCACACGCCTGTGCACGGTGGCTCTGGATGTTTCTACTCCAGACTCAGTCTGCTGCTTCCGCAGGTCCCCCAAGGTCTGGAATCGGTCCTTCTCCACAATCTTCCTCAGGGTCCGGTCACCTCTTCTCGTTGTGCAGCGTTTTTTGCCACACTTTTTCCTTCCCACAGACTTCCCACTGAGGTGCCTTGATACAGCACTCTGGGAACAGCCTATTCGTTCAGAAATGTCTTTCTGTGTCTTACCCTCTTGCTTGAGGGTGTCAATGATGGCCTTCTGGACAGCAGTCAGGTCGGCAGTCTTACCCATGATTGCGGTTTTGAGTAATGAACCAGGCTGGGAGTTTTTAAAAGCCTCAGGAATCTTTTGCAGGTGTAATTTTGATTCAGATGATTAGGTTAATAGCTCGTTTAGAGAACCTTTTCATGATATGCTAATTTATTGAGATAGGAATTTTGGGTTTTCATGAGCTGTATGCCAAAATCATCAGTATTAAAACAATAAAAGACCTGAAATATTTCAGTTGGTGTGCAATGAATCTAAAATATATGAAAGTTTAATTTTTATCATTACATTATGGAAAATAATGAACTTTATCACAATATGCTAATTTATTGAGAAGGACCTGTATATATATATATATATACATATATATATATATATATATATATATATATATATATATATATAAATGCTACATTTCTGAGGATTATTTGAGTTCAAGAGAGTTAATTATGTGTTAACTGCAACACAATCAATATAAGGAGATTAATGTCATATCAGATCCTTTTCTCTTGATGATCAGGGAACAAATGAGTAACTTACCGGAGTGGTTGTTTGGTAAGGTGGGCTCCTTTGGGTCATGTTTTCTCTCTTGCCCTGTGGGCTAAGGGAACATACTATGGAAAGTGAATCCTTCAGTGATGCTTGAGAGCAAGAGTTCTCCTCTCTCTCGGTCAATGGCATCATGAGCATGGATCTGGTCAATAGGCCGTCACTGTGAGACTATGTGGAAAAAGAAGGGCAAAGATGGTGGGTGAAGAGGGAAAACAAAATGATTGTAAACTCAAAACAGAAAAACCCTAATGACGCCTCATTAGCTAGTAGAGTAGGATAATGCTCTTACCACTGCATTGTTGTTAATCTGCTGTTGGGGAAACAGCTGTACATTCAAACAGTCTTTTTCCCAGCTGTCCAATACCAGAGACTTTCTCACTTTCCTTGCAGGAGCGTCTATCTGCTGTGAACCACAAATGACAGTTTAAAAATAAAAATGAGTGTTTGATATAAGAGTTGACATCAGATGCCACCTTCAGAATGTTACAACTAAACATATTTGCATGACTATGAAATCAGGTATGCAAGAAAGTGGCCAGTACCTCATAAGATCTGTACTGAAGATGGTTCTGCACTTGTGTGAAGATGTCAGCCCCTGTTTCCTCTTTCAGAACCTCTCTGATGTCCTCTTCAAGAAGTGCCAGTGGTTGGGGCTGAACACACCAATGCAATATATCAAAAGACAAATTAGTGACTGAAGCACAGAATAAACACATGAAGAGCCTTTATAGGTAAATCTCATGAAATCTGTCAAGACATTTTTATTTAAAATAAAGAAAAATAAAACCTGTTTTTAGAATCATTAAGATTCTTTTTGCATTGTGACATTTTCAGGACAGTTAAGCATCTCGTACATAATTCTAATCGGGGTTGTTATTGTTAACTAAACCTATTTAAAAAAAATCATGAATTGAGTTAAATATAAATATTGGATGAAAACTTAAACTTAAAAAACTAACTGGCAACTTACTGAAATATACAGGTCCCTATGGGGTCATGGTGGTGGAAAAAATATGAGATGGGAGGAAAAATAATAAGTCAAGTCTTGCATTCAATCTTTTGTTCCCCCCAAAAACTTTGCGTTGACTTGCAAAACCTTTGTATCTGCTCGAAAAACTTTTGTGTTCTTTATGAGTGAACACAACATTTCTCGTGGGAACAAAACATTTGCAAGAGAACGCCATATAATTTTTCCATTTTTCTTTTTCTTTACGGTCCCTTTAGGGGCTCAGTATAAATAAAATAAGTTAAAGTACTAGTGACTCAAATTAAAATAATTTAAAACGAAATAGTAAATTGTTCTTACTAAAACATTATTTTACATTAAAATAAAATTTAAATATATTTCAAAATATTACTAAATACTATAATAATTGATTCAAATGAAAACTAAGAATTAATATGAAAAAACTAAATATAAATATATTATAAATAAAATAAATAATACATTTAATATATACAAATATTTAATTACAAAATAAAACATGTAAAATAAAAATGTATGTAAAATGTTATTTATATATGATACAAGTATTTGTTGTACTGCCTTTAATTTATGCTGATTTTAACAAAAATAAAAGTGTATAACAGTATTAGGAAAAAAGCTTAACATGTGAGATAACATGTAATAATGAGATAGCTTAAAGTTTTTTTTCCCCATTAAGGGTCAGATTTACTAACAGCTTGCGCTAGTGCAAACCCTCTTTTGGTGTTACTACTGTCAGGATTTACTAAAGACACACAGTGAAAAATTAGCACTGAAAAGGCGTGGAGAGGATTGTTTTTGCGGCTGACCTTATTGCATATGCATTTGTAGGAGTTTCCCTTTCAGATGCAAAATTTATGGGAGGACAGTATTTAAATGAATCACGCAAGGTGATTTACTAAGGTTTGCGCTTGTCAATTTACTGGTATTTGCGCATTTATTTACAGCAAAAAAAACAGAAGCTAATTTGCGCTGCTCTTGGTAGATTGCGTTGGTCGTTATGGAAATTATTTTGTCTATGTTCTTTAATTTATGCGTCGAAAGTAGATCACATGCAGAACTTTCCTCTCCCATTGGCGCTTTTTTTCATTTGAGCTCTCACGTTAATTTGCCGCGTTTAGTAAATCTGGCCCTAGGACTTACCACCATTCTTAATGGGCCGTGCATCTTCTCCTGGGCAGCCAAGGCGTTTTTGAAAGGCGTGGGTGTTCTTGGGGTATGGATTATAATATTTTTATGGAGTTTCGGGGTCCTAAATCTGTGAAGACAAAAAAACTATTCGTTATTTCTTGATTCTGAGATTGTCAGCTCGATATTCTCAAACAGCAGAGGTGAAGAATAGGCCCTGACCCTGCATTCTCCTTCTGGTGTTTTGGTGTGGTTTCTCTCTGGTGGTGGGGTGTATTGAGGAGGCATTTCTGTCCACACACTGGAGTGGATGTAAGAGCAGGATTGTCGAGGCTCAAGGGCTCACCACCGGACACATTGAAAAACTAAATAGAAATTTGTGGATTCATTCAAACTTGAACTTGTTTGTGCTTTAAAAGATATGAAATGTTATAAATGTACCCATACCTGAGAGGGGGAGAATGGCAAGCCTTTGACAGGGGTGTTTTTTGGAGAGTTCACTCCGTTGTCTATAAAAGCAGTGCAGTTCCTTTCATCTGCAGGTGACTGATCCTCTCTCTCCCTCCTCTTCTTTCTCATCATGGATGCTGGTGGAGAGCTGAACCGGTTCATGCAAGTGTTGGAGAGAGCCACAGACTTGCCCTGACTCACTGCAGCACACTGCCTGGTCATCGCTGGGACAGTGGGAGCATTTATTGAGTAGGCAAGGCTTTCTGTGCACCTTTCCAGGGTCGGACAAACCTCAGTGGGGTTAGCGGGTTTTGGGGAGGAGCCTCTCTCAGAAATATCAAAGCTGGTCACATCACTCCAGGCCAAAGGGTCCTGCAGCATCAAAACACACAAATGATTACCTTACTTTACAATGCCTATAGTGCCTGAGTAAATGATATGTAAACCAATATTAGTAAAATATAGTATTCTGTCAGAAATACAGTGAAAAATATGCATGAAATCTGTAACATATATTATACCTTACCTAACCAAAATAAATACTTCCTCTTTTTAAATAAATACTGCCTCTTCTTTAAGAGTAAAGTATACTCTTTACTCTCTAAATGTGCCACTAGCAAGACTAAATGCAATTTCAAAAACAATTAATTTACCCATCATATCTTAGGGATATAGGTACGGTACCATATCTGTTATCGGCCATTTAAAAAACATTATTGATCAGCGGTCCATACTGATATTTAAATGTGTGTGTTCATTTTAGGCATGTCGCGATTGGTTGTTACAATCGACTGCTTCGACGCTGTTAATTAGTCGACATCAATATTTTTAGTCGACTGGGTAAGTTGGGTACGATATGAAATTGTATTAGTACCGGTACTTTAATAATTACAGCACTCTAATAAGAGCAGTATTTCGTAATGTGCATCGATGTGGCAGGAGTGAGGACGTGTGTGTGAGCTCTGCTTCCACCGTTCAGTAAACACTAGAAGTAGAACAGACAAATATTACGCGCAGCTCAGGAAAAAAGAGGGCAACGGAAAAGTGCGGCGCGGCCGGGACGTGCTCGCGAGCACTGCCGGACTCTTGCTGCATCCCAATTAGCAGACTATATGTACTAAATAGTATTCAAAAAAAGAATTACTATGTCCCAAATCGTAGTATGTTGAAAAGAGTATTCCAAAGATTCCCGGATGGTCTACTATTTCCGGTCAGAATTCGAAGTGCAGATCGATGCGCACTCTAACGGTTGATATTGCCCACAACCCATTGCGAAATAGACGTGGAGGATTCGATTAGAACTACAAACTTGGATAAAAAGTTGGACAGTTAAGTAGAGAGGGTTGGATAAAGGGGTTTGAGTGAGCAATTATCAGTATTTAACCTGACGAAAATATATTTATTAAATATTATCCACATTATATTTCACCTGCAGCAGCATTGAGAACTTCTGTAATGATACGTTTGGTCATTAACTTTTAAATGCATCATTATATTTAAACTGCAAACACATGAGAGAAGTCTCTGCATTAAAGACCCACGAATGGCAGATCAACGTGCGTCTACATTTCTCTCTGATATGGTAGGAAATTAAATTGAATGTGGAGGATTTTAACTGTGACGATGATTGACAGGGCAGTTTAAACGGTGACAGGATGCACGTAACTAAGCGACAGAGTCCGTTAAAGATGACGAAGTAGTATGTCCCAAAGCTTGCATACTCTTCTGCTACACACTAAAAAGTATGTACTTTTTTTTCACAAAAAGAATACATACTTTTAGGACGTAGTATAAGTAGGCGAATTGGGACACAGCATCTGTCTCTGACAGCCGCGCACACACCTTTCACTCAGATCGCAAGATCGCAACGCCAGTTTTGCAGATTATTTGGTTTGAATGGTAAAAAATATGTAAAAATGCATGTCCTGGCGAGTATTCCGGTAAACACAGTCGGATATGTCTTTAGTGAACGTATACAGAGCATGCGTCTCAATCAGCTCCCTGGTTCAGTAGTCAGGCCACTGATCAGGACACAAGTCAATGGGCTGACTCCCTGATCAGTGCCCTGACTACTGAACCAGGGAGCTGATTGAGACGCACCCAGAGTTGAATGAGAAATCGGGTGTTACAATTAATTTGGTGCGTGCCGCTCTTAAAGGGCCGGAGCTCATATTCTGTAAAGCAAAACAGGGCAGGAAAATGCCCTGTGAGTTTTTAGGGTTGTTTTAACCCTAAAACAATGATAAAACAATGAATAGTAAGTTGTCATATTATTCAATTACTTTTACTGTTTTTTTGCCATGGTATCGATTCAGTATCGGTATTAAAGGTATTTTAGTCTGGTATCGTATCGGAGTCATAATTTTGGTATCGTGACAACACTATTCTATATAAAAAGTATTTGCTGATATTTTCTTTTTTTTGTCATGTTGGTTTACAAATTTGTGCCTTTTTCCTTTTTTACTCTTTTAGTTTTACATTTTGTCAAGGGCTTGTTTACATTTAAACTTTTTTTATAGTACACTACTGAAGGCCAACCTTGCAAGTTAAATTAAATGTTTTTAAGTACATTTTTTGAAAATTATTGTGATAAATTAGTCGATAGATTAATCGATATAAAAATAGTCGTTAGTGGCAGCCCTAGTTCATTTCCCCCCTTTTTAATTTTTTAACACTCATCTAAAGTTTTTTTTTTAAACTAATAATTAGTGTAATGATTTATATTACTGTTAAATAATTTAAATACTGTTAAATATATTTGTTTTTAAAATGAATATCTATTTTTCATACTGTACACTATAATGCTGTGAGAATTCACAAGTAGCATTTAAAATAATTGACTTTAGTGTTTAAGTGTTTTTTATTTATTTATTTAAACAAAATAGAACATAATTTCTATAATCAGCCATTTATCAGCTATCACCTATAACATGAAAATAATGATCAACTTACTGGTATTGGCCAGAGTTAATATCATCCAGAAATAATATAATTTTAATGCAAGTCATGTTGGAACAGGAAGGGGCCATCCCCAAACTGTTCCCACAAAGTTGGGAGCATGAAATTGTCCAAAATATCTTGGAACTAAGGGGCCAAGACCAACGCCTGAAAAACAACCCCACACCATAATCCCTCTCCACCAACTGCCAAACCCAGACTCGTCCATCGGATTGCCAGACAGAGAAGTACGATTCGTCACTCCAGAGAACACGTCTCCGCTGCTCTAGAGTCCAGTGGCGGAGCGCTTTACACCACTGCATCCAACACTTTGCATTGCACTTGGTGATGTAAGGCTTGGATGCAGGTGCTCGGCCATGGAAACCCATTCTACGAAGCTCTCTACGCACTGTTCTTGAGCTAATCTGAAGGCCACACAAAGTTTGGAGGTCTGTAGCTATTGACTCTGCAGAAAGTTGGCGACTTCTGCGCACTGTGCGCCTCAGCATGCGCTAACCCCGCCGTGATTTTACGTGGTCTACCACTTTGTGGCTGAGTTGCTGTTGTTCCCAATTGCTTCCACTTAGTTATAATACCACTAACAGTTGACCGTGGAATATTTAGTAGTGAGGAAATTTCACGAATGTACTTATTGCACAGGTGGCAACCTATCACTGTACCAGGCTTGAATTCACTGAGCTCCTGAGAGCAACCCATTCTTTCACAAATGTTTGTAGAAGCAGTCTGCATGCCTAGGTGCTTAATTTTTTACACGGTGGCCATGGACGTGATTGTAACACCTGAATTCAATGACTTGGAGGGGTGTCCCAGTACTTTTTGCAATATAGTGTATATTTACATTTACATTTATGCATTTGGCAGACGCTTTTATCCAAAGCGACTTACATTGCATTCAAGGTACACATTTTACATTTTTGTCAATTCTTGCTTTCCCTGGGAATCGAACCCATGACCTTGGCGTTGCTAGCGCCATGCTCTACTGTTTGAGCTATAGGAAAGTATATATTATACTTACCGAGTCAATGAGCTCCATGGTCTCTGCAAACTCTGGAATCGTCTCTAGTGTGGACAGCACAGCACTGGCCTCAGCAGCCAGGAACTTGCTAGGAGAGACAGGCAGAGGCATCCTAGCAGGCTGGCCCTCCTCTAAACGGCACAGCTCCACCCCTCTGTCATCCATACTCTCAGTGGTGGTGACAGTATCATCGGGCAGGCTGTCTGACCAGCTGGAGTAGCTCTCTGGATTCTGTATAAGACCAAACCATTGAGGTTAGTGAGGGAGTTTATGGTAAGAAAAGATCAAAGGAAAAAGATAAACTGCAGTGATGTGGAGGGGAGAGTTAAACTGAAAAAGCAAACACACATCTGTGCCAATAAAGTTTCATATTACTTTTTGACCATATGCTAAAATCTCTGGAAAACATTCACGATATTAAGGTTATGATATTATGGTAATGATACACAGTCGGCTGACTGTTCACATGGAAACTGTGAATAATTAATTACATTTCATTAACCTACTAAATGTATTTAGAATAGAACTCACAAAGAAAAACATTTGGAAAATGCAAATATATAATAATACATGAACTGTGTCAATGTATTATTCGGTGCATCCGGAAAGTATTCACAGCACTTCACTTTTTCCACATTTTGTTATGTTACAGCCTTAATCCATAATGGATTAAAATCCATAATTTATTTCCCTCAAGTCTACAAACAATACCCCATAAATGACAACGTGAAAGAAGTTTGTTTGAAATCTTAGCAAATTTATTAAAAATATTACACGTACATAAGTATTCACAGCCTTTGCTCGATACTTTGTTGAAGCACAGTTGGCACCAATTACAGCCTCATGTCTTTTTGAGTATGATGCTACAACCTTGGCACACCTATTTTGAGGCAGTTTCTCCCATTCTTCTTTGTGGGACCTCTCAAGCTCCATCAGGTTAGATGGAGAGCGTCGGCGCACAGCCATTTTCGGATCATTCCAGAGATGTTCAAACGGTTTCAAGTCTGGGCTCTGGGTGGGTCACTCAAGGACATTCACAGAGTTGTCCCATAGCCACTCCTTTGTTATCTAGGCTGTGTGCTTAGGGCCGTTGTCCTGTTGGAAGATGAACTTTTGCCCAGTCTGAGGTCCAGAGCAGGTTTTCTTCAAGGATGTCTCTGTACATTGCTGTATTCATCTCTCTCTCGATCCTGACAAGTCTCCCAAGACCAGCCGCTGAAAAACATCCCCACAGTATGATGCTACCACCACCATGCTTCACTGTAGGGATGGTATGGCCAGGTGATGAGCGGTGCCTGGTTTCCTCCAAACATGACTCTTGCCATTCAGACCAAGGAGTTCAATCTTTGTTTCATCAGACCAGAGAATTTTATTTCTCGTGGTCTGAGAGTCCTTCAGGTGCTTTTTGGCAAACTCCAAGCAGCCTTTTACTGAGGAGTGGCTTCCGTCTGGCCACTCTACCATACAGGCCTGATTGGTGGAGTGCTGCAGAGATGGTTTATCTTCTGGAAGGTTCTCCTCTCTCCACAGAGAAACACTGGAGCTGTCAGAGTGATCACCGGGTTCTTGGTCACCTCCCTGAGAAAGGCCCTTCTCCCCCGATTGCTCAGTTTGGCAGCCAGGGCGGCCAGCTCTAAAAAGAGCCCTGGTGTTCCAAACTTCTTCCATTTACGGATGATGGAGGCCACTGTGCTCGTCCGGACCTTCAATGCTGCAGAATTTTTTCTGTACCCTTCCCCAGATCTGTGCCTCGATACAATCCTGTCTCAGAGGTTTACAGACAATTCCTTGGACTTCATGGCTTGGTTTGTGCTCTGACATGCACTGTTAACTGTGGGACCTTATATAGACAGGTGTGTGCCTTTCCAAATCATGTCCAATCAACTGAATTTACCACAGGTGGACTCCAATCAAGTTGTAGAATCATATCAAGGATTATCAGTGGAAACAAGATGCACCTGAGCTCAATTTTGAGTGTCATAGCAAAGGCGTTTTTTTTTTTTTCTTTCTTTTTTTTTACAAAATTTGCAAAGATTTCAAACAAACTTCTTTCACGTTGTCATTATGAGGTGTTGTTTGTAGAATTGAGGACAAAAATAAATACTTTGAATGCTTTCCGGATGCACTGTATTAATATGATTTTTTTAAAGATAAGATTGTAATATGTTATTAGTTGTATTGTAATATGCAGGAAATAATAATACAACTAACAAGTAAGCATAATAACACAAATATATATTAAAAACATGCTTTTAATAAAAGCTAAAATTCAAAGCGGTCACTCTGTAGTTTTAGTTAATAAAGGAGGGTGTGAGGCAGGGAGGCAGTGATGGCGGGCAAGATTTACTAAGCACATCTAGAGATGAGGGTATGGGGGAGTAAGATGGGAATGAGGGGACCAATAGCGCACTATTCTACGCGCACACACAAGTGTTTCTTACACGAGGGCCCGACTGTCTTCTGACTTCACTCTCAGCTGACATTAGCAACAGCTCTAGCTCCTTAATTCTTTTCTCTTTGTCTGGGTCATCATGGCACGGCTGTGAGGAAGAAGAATCGGGAGGAAGAGGCGGAAAGAGAGACTGAGACAAAGTTTACTGACAATTTCACAAGACTTTTATGAGGTCCTGAATTTCACCAAGCAAAAAAAACCCCAGGATGCTGATGTAGTTTACATTCAATGTACTAGATTAGATTAAATGTCAATACATTTCAATTCAAATTTGTATAATGGCATTGGTGAAATTCAGATATGGACCAGTTTAAAACACCACACAACACACATGCAGATTAAACAATTACCAACAAACATATGAGTCGATTGTTTTTATTTATAGAGAAGACGAACAGACTTCAGAAAGCAGAAAGTTCAGAGATACAGAGGAGATTGAAGCATGCCGTGAGAACTGCACCATAGGACTTACCGTCATAAAGCTAGAGATCTCGACACTTATGTTTTCCATACACTGGTCACTTGGTGAACCATACGGATATCTGGGCAGCTGCCAATCAAAAACAACACAAAAGATATACATTATACATTTTAAAAAACCTCTAATATCACCAATATGCTATCAATATATTGTGCATCCCTAAATATACATTATTATCATCTATAAAATCACTGGTAGCAGGGTCATTCTATAACATCTACAAAGTG
Source organism: Romanogobio albipinnatus (assembly GCA_023566225.1). Lineage (NCBI taxonomy): Eukaryota > Metazoa > Chordata > Actinopteri > Cypriniformes > Gobionidae > Romanogobio > Romanogobio albipinnatus. The sequence continues at coordinate 27,806,186 of CM042260.1, read as the reverse complement.
AAATAATAAAAATGCCACATTATTCTTGTGAGTGCTATCACCTGAGATTGGCTGTTCAATATCCGCTGATTTTGGCCATGTTGATATTCCACAGCTGAGCTGGATTTGGGCCGTTTCTTCTGGCCAGGGTCACTGCTGTAGATCTTGCTGCCGTCCTGCAAGTAACCCTCATGTTCCACCTTCCTGCGCATGGTGGAGTTCCAATGATTCTTAATGGAGTTGTCTGTCCTATAAACGTACAGTAAGGTAAATGTGACTCTCTGGCATACAAAAGGACACTGTTATTTTTCTATATTCTGTGTAGCTTTAGAATAAATATAAGACATTTTTACCTTCCAGGCAGCAGCTTTGAGATCTCAGCCCAGCGGTTGCCCAGACGTTTATGTGCTTCATAGATAATTTGATCTTCTTCCTGGGTCCAGGAGGATTTCTTCACTTCTGGATTGAGGTGGTTGTGCCAGCGCTCTCGGCACTGTTTGCCTATGCGGCCCTGTAAGTGCTTGGCAATCACTGACCACCGTTTGGGCCCATACTTGTGAACCAACTCAATCACCTGTGGAGAGGTCAGAAACAAAGTATGGCAATAGGGTTATAAAATATCCTCTCCATTTGGAACTCCTTTCATAAGAATAGTTTTCCAAAATCTGCAAGGAAGAACTCCAATTTTAAAGGACCCTGAAAGCAATTTATAAGTTTCCACAAAAACATTAAGCAGCACAACTGTTTTCAACAATCATAAGAATTTAGGATCATGTGACACTGAAGACTGGAGTAATGATGCTGAAGAATAAATAGCATTCTATATATAGCAAATAGAAAAGTTATTTTAAATTGTAATAACATTTCACAATATTACTGTTTTTACTGTATTTTGATCAAATATATGCATCCTTTCTGAGCATAAGAGACTTCTTTCAAAATCATTACAAAATCTGACTGACCCCAAACCTTTGAACGGAAGTGTATGTACAACTTCAGTTTTACATTACCATTATGAAATGAATAGGGCAGAAAGAGACCTCTCACATTTAGCATAATTTGTTCTGGAATGTTGTAGTGCAACTTAGGATACTGCAACAAAAGCTTTCAGTTCTTTGGGTGGTAGAGGAGGACAAAAAATGAGAATCAAGACTATCAGATCATCACGCCCCTCCTAATCCTTCATCTATCGCCATTTATCCATCCATCTCTGTCTTGCTCTGAGGACACAGAACACCCAGCTCGTCTTACCCTCTGATCCTCCTCTTTTGTCCAGGGTCCTTTCACCAGCTCCGGGTTGAGCACCTTTTGCCAACGGTGCTGACATTGACCATCTGTCCTTGTCTGTCAAAGTGCAATAAAATCCCACATCAACACCTGCAGCTAGTACACATACACCTATAATAACATCTTTACTAACACAAAGACCTTTCACTAATAATACAACATGCATTTAACAATAGTTCTGCTGAAATTCTATCTAGTCTGTACATTTGCAACAGTATTTTCAGACTAAAGTTAAAACTTGACATGTGGTTTCATAGTTCTTTTGATTTGTTACACTATGTAACTTTTGGTGCTCTAGCGGTTATTAAATAAAACTGCATGCATCTTGCAGAAGAACATTACTGGGCTACTCCACAGAGGTTGGCGTCCCGGGACGCTCTGTATAAAAATACATATACAGATTATATACACTTATTATAGGTGTACTGTAGCGATTCAGGATAAGACAAAAACATGGTTTGGAACATAGATTCAAGATATACACATTTATTATATACATTTTGTAAAATTAAGTAATAAAAATGTTTTTTGATTTATTTAATAAAATTTTAAATACTTCAGAAGACACTTCTGAAAATGTGTTCTTCCACAAGATAAATATGTGATATAATAAATCATTCATATTACAACTAGACCTGATTTTACTATTCCAGCACAGAATTTTAAAAACACTTTCAAAGTCATGATTTTGCATCTGATTCAGCGAGTTACTTACTGGGAAATAATTGGCGATTAATTTCCAAGCATCGGTTCCCTGTTGCTCAACAAGCTTCTTTAGCTTCTCATCCTGTTTGTGAAACAGAAATCATGAAGAAATCATCTCAGACACAACTAGCCCGCTGTGACAGCAGCTCTAAGTGCACTGTAGCAATTCCCACCCCTCCCTGTTACATCATAGAAACCCAAGTAGCAAGTATTATCTCATTTCAAGCTTAAAATAGCATATGTGGAACTGGTTGCAAATTAGAATACATGTATTAAGTACCTCATCCCGGGACCATTTAATTTTGCACAGGGTCTTTTTAGAACTCTTGGGGTCCCTGCTGCTGTCAGGATCTGTAGAATGCCGTTCATCATCCTCGTCTTCACTGCAGCCATGAAACACAAACATAAAAGGAAGAGTCAAACACAAAAGAAAAAAATCTATTTTGACACAAACCAATGAACAGACGAGCTTGATCAATCATCTGTAAATACAAGATGCAAACAGTTTAGAAAAGCAGCTCTCGTTAAACAGGACATGCCTGAGCATAGTTAGTCTGCAAGCAAGAAAAACAAGCTACAAGTGAATTCCAGAAGTATTCAAAATATTCCAGTGCATTGGTTTTTGCATTCATACATACATTTTTTTTTAAAACATAAGTAAGTAATTCAAAGTGAGACTGCCCAAGACTTCAGTCAATAGGAATGCCTTGTTGCCTGGTAACATTTCACTAATGCAGTGAGGTAGAGAGTTTTTAATCAACACCATGCACTGGGTAGTTAAGTCTCCCTGGGATACCAGAGCACAAACTTAATGCAAAACCATTTATCCGATGCTAAAGGTGACTGTCAACATAAACGAAGCTCAAGCCTTAAAGCTAAAAAATATTCTAGAAAAACAAGGAAGGAAGTCTAATCATTAAAGAAATATGCAACAGCACATTCAACCAGAATTCCTTGCTGCAAAGTCTAAAGTTGTGAGGAAATGTGTTTAGGCGTATTTTTAGGCTGAAGTCCAACTTTGACTAAAGTGGTACAAATATGGAAGTCCAAAATCCTTCTGGCTGCCAGTCTGCATGTTTATCATTGAAACATTGGCTCTCTGTATTACAAGCCACCAGATGAAAGAAGTGTTTCAGGGGTGAGGTTATAAACAAGCCCATTTTACTTCAGAGGTGATTTGCTTGCATCATTCAGTCAGCGGGCAGACCAAACTGACCAAATCTGTACAAACGACAAATCCAATCAAGTCAGATTAAGGCCTTCAGCTGGTCTTCTTTTTGAAATTACATTCAAATATCTTCCATTAATGTCTGACAGAAATTGACCAACTCCCCCCGTTTAACAGCCGTAGAGAAAGGGGCAAGGGAGAGCACACACGTTAAAATCTTCATTCATCCATAAATAACATCATGGTCATGTTTGTTTAGGCACAGCATGCAAGCTGTATGTCAGCGTTCTTCATAAACATCATCATCATTTGGAAAATATGACTCACATAGTTTTATAAACCAAACTAGATGTGAGAAAGTGTGGAAAGCATTACGCACAAGATGAATATTCTTACTCCTTTATTATCATATACACATGAATAAATCGTGTCATATTTATTGTGCATCTCTATATACACAAATCTGTTTTACAGCTATCAATTTATCATAAATATAAGTTGTTGTATATTAATTTTTAGTTACTGTAACATATAAGAAATGCCCCCTTAATCCCTCTAAATCATGGCAAATTATAAACTACACTAAATACTTTTTCAGATGTAAGTGTAAAACTATTTCAAACGTATGAAAATGTTTACAAAGAATAAGATACAACTGATTAAATATTCACGATCTGATTTAGTAATTGGATTTTATACATAAATGTTATTGATCTGTAGTTATTATGTAATGCCCTATTAAGGCATCAGGACTGTCCGTTTCATGGTTTCATCTAATCCCATATAATCCTCTGAATCGGCAACCTTCCCCCATTTCTGTTTTGTGATCACTCTTACTTGTAGATTAATTTAAAACACATTTAAAGTCAACTAAATTTAAATTAAAAGAGAATTGTATTTACTTGTGACCCGTTTCGTCCATTTTTGGACTAAAATTACTTCAGAAATTGTGAAATAGCCGGTTAGCATGCTAGTTCACTCCGCCTGCACTGTTCAATACAGAACGAGCCAGGACAGGCTAACCGCTAGCATTCAGGCTAACAATAAACTTATCTTAAACATTTGAAACTGTTTGACGAATGACATTTGGCATGAGCAAACATTATGGTGATACTAGCAATAATAAATGTTTTTTAAACAAATGAGTCAGTATTTAGATCATGATCAACCCCGTAGATCAGCAGGTGCAACGTATAGCGTCACAGGGACCTGTCATATCATGTTAAATATCATCATTTATTAACGTTTTAAATGTTTAATTATTGCTATTGTGAGCTTTAATGTTGCCATAGCGATTTCTGTCGCGACACAAACAACTCCAGATAAATACTATACATAATTAATACGACCTCCCGATGTTTTTTTTGCATCAACATACGATCTGTACATTTGTACACAATCCATAAGATAATAATAATTATTCTTATTTAAATTAAGATTGATTTAGCTTTTTATATTTGATTTAGTTCACAAGATCCATCATCTCACCTGCGAGACTTCATATTGGCCATGACAACTGAGTTCAAGTCCAGTTGTTTTCAAAAGAAAATGTCTTTAAAGCATCCAATGTTGCGATTCTTCAAAACACACACAGATGACATTTATCCACACACGCCACTGTCACACATGGGTCCGCGAAGAGCTTCAGATCCGTACAGTCGCATCCCCGAGAGCCCTTATGCAATAAATGAGATAATAAAAAAATGCCCTTCCAAAATTCTTATTATTAAATAATCAAAGTAAAAAAGAGAAAACTTCTAGTGCGATCTCAAAATGGTAAAGGAAGAAAATCCATAAATATAACTCTGTTAGTCTTGCCCGCCTTGCGCGCACACACACCCCTCTGTACTGTCACTCTGTCCTATGTTCTCAGCGCGTGTGTTTTTTCCACTCATTCTGTTTCATTTTTTGTCCATCCCGCCGAATCTCGCGCCCAGCCTTCTTCCGGAAACGGGTTTGAATCTGCGCACGCGGCCTCGCCGCTGATTGGCGGAAAAAGGAAGGCGGAGCAACGCGCTCTTGTTGAACAGCCACTGGACTGTGACACTCGCTGACGCCCTTTTTATTTACATGCAGCTAGTTACATAGTTTTAATAAGTATTACTTGGTATGTGTGCTGAGGACATTTTATATTTAAATAAATCAATTGATGATATATCGTAGCGCTTTATTGGCAGGGTTTGGATATTATAATATAAATGATAGAAATAAAACTGATCTCATTGAACAGAACACGTCACAGTTTTCTTATTATAAGTCATTGCTGCCCTCTTGCGGATTTTTGTGTGATTTTATTTGTCTTCGGAGGATTAGACATGTGAATATCTGCTTTGTTTGGCAGCGCCTTGGGTGTACGTTAGTACAAATGAAAGCCTTCATTCCTTCTATACATTCATTCATTAAAAATATTAGTAAAAAAAAATACTATAAACAGGTTCACGAAAAATAACTTACCATGTAACACATTTTATTAAACGTTGTACTCTCTTATTTTAATATAATATAATTTAATTATCTTAATACAATACAATACAATATAGGTCTAATTTAATATATGACATTTCAGTTACATTTTTTAAAAGTAAAAGAAATATGAATCAAAATACTGTCATTCGTGAAACTGTAATGTAAAAGGCAAGGTATTTTAATGCAACCCATTAAAATTTTTTATAAAATGCGAAACCAGTCATTTCAAAATCTACATAATTTAAAATGTGGCATTTTTTTCTCTCTGTCTCGCTCTCTTGGATTTATTTTAAATGATGTGTTACCCTTGGCTCAATGTTTTGTTTGGTTTTATTTTAGTTGGATTATTTTACTGCCTCTCTGTTTACTGTTTATACTTTTATTTTTGTTGTTATTTTCTGTTTGGAGTAAAGTATTTGCTTTTATTTATATTCTATTCTCTTTTTTTCAAATCTACATAATTTCAAATGTGATCGACGGTTGAGCCGCTAGATGGTGCTGTTGTTTATGCTCCTTTACCACATTATTATTCTTCGTTCCCCGCGTTTAGTGGTTTAGTCGCGTGACTGATTGTTTCGGAACTTCGGAACAAACGTCAGTGTGTCTTTCTTTCACTGGCGATTCATTGGGAACATGATGAATGTAGGAGAGTGCACATTCTTTCCGTTACGCTGGGTCAGTATTTAGTTCCCAGACACGCCGAGTTTGATATTTGAATCGTTGGACTTCCTTTGCCTCCCGACACGTCACTGGAGTCAGTTGGATGGAAAAAGTGAGAAAATAAGGCAAGTTATGTCTTGACTCTCTTTGAACAATGTGAAGCACGCGAGTGAAGTACGGCGGTGGTTGTAGTACAGTTTGGGCTGTAACAGGTCCTTTCTCGGCGATAGTACACAATGTACATTACGTAATAAAATGTTTATTTATTTATTTAACAGGCAAGGCAAATGCCAGGAATACAGTGCTCTGCAAAAAACAAAGAAAAGAAAGAAATGTCAGCCACTGTGCCAGATGTCTGCCTGTCGGGAATTTGTTTTGAAGCTTGATTGATTTCTGTTTCAATATTGTTTCTAGCCGTCTGAAAATCTAGCTGGAAAGATTTCCCTATTTACACCATATGGCCATCATGATTGAAAAAAAAAAGCCATTTATGTCATTTGAATGTGTGCTATAGAGCAACATTGTTTATATTATTATTTAATGGTTGATGACTATTGTAATGCTAATAGTATGAAACAAAAACGTATTGTTTTTATTAATCAAAATAGAGACTGATAATCCGTTTTATCACTTTTTACTTGATCAGTTATCAGTTCTTCAATATCAGCTACTAACGTGTATATACATATCATTTGTAGTCAAATTGTTTAGTTTGTTAAATAGCAGATGGAACTATCAGTTCTGCATATTGGTTATAAAACAAAATAATCAGCAATATATATTGTTGAAATTGAATTGATTTCTTAAACTAGTTCAACAACAAAACACATGGATGGATTTCTCACTGAGAGATTAATATATGAATCATGTGTGGGTTAGTCTGTGTCTTTTATTATCCTTGAGGAGTAGCAATGCTGACAATTGACATCAAAATGATCTGACCAACAAGTGAAATATTCACCAAGCCTTCCGTTACAAATTTTATTGGAAGTTAAACTGTGCTCTAAGTTTTATTATACTTAGATTCACTTATATACACTGTTATACTTCTATACATAGATTCCAGTGCACTTTTTACTTTAGATATAACATCTTTAATAGTGTAGTAGGATTACAGTTAATCTGAGGTGAAAGCTGTAGAAACCAGGACTGATGCATTTTGGCACGGCATGAATCTAGATTTTAATGTGTGACATGTCTGTGCAAGTTTATGTCTGTTCATTTGCACTTTCTTTTCGCAGCTCAAACCTGTTTGACTGTTTGAGTTGTTATAGTATGAGGTCATGTTTGATAACAGTACCCTTTTGACACCTCCAATGTAGTGATGACATTAACTAATTGGCGATAGTTAAATGAAATTGTATAATAATCAGCCTGAAGCTTTTGTATCATCTGTCCGGTTTTTATTTTGTTCATTTGAAATAAGCCTTTTACAGTGATCTTTCACTTCTCATGTCATGCATGAAGAACCCAGCTTCTAGTTTCAGTTTCAAGGTGAAGTGTTCCTGTTCGGGTAATTTGGCTTTGACACTGGAATATACATTTAAATAATTCTTTTCTTCCTGGTGACTGTTTTTAGTTGAAAACAACATGAGGAATCTTGTCTACAGGTAAGGCTGGGCAGTATGCATTTATTTGCTTATTTAAAACAAAACTAGAGTGTCCAATATATCTGACACATTTGAATATAAATGTGAGTCATTAAACTCCCTTTAAGTCCTTGAATAGTTGGCCATGTAGGCAAATAAACCTATGACATTCATACAAACTCACAAGAATGTAGAAAAATACAGATCGCAGCGATACGGTAAACTGTGTCTGCGGCAGCTACATTCTGTTATCTTATCTGCACACATAGAGTTTGCATTTCATGTCACGCAGTAGAATAAAAGAGTAACACAGGAGGGTTTAGGATAATCCCACTTCTTATTTTAAAATAATAATGCGTAAAGATGTTTTTTATTCTAGAAAATAGTTTGGTGGTGTTTTGGTGGTCACTATTTTGATGAAACTGGTGTATTTGAAGTGACATTGCTAATTATTTAAATTCAGGTTTTTGAAATATGATAAAAAGCTTTTATATCTTTTGAAAACATTGTGTTTTTTTAAAATACTGTTTAAGTTTTTAAGAATTCTATCTAACTATATATAAAGTCTCTGGCCTGTGTGGTCCGATCAAACAGACGAGCTGTTGTAGCTCAAATTGCTCAAGATGTTAATGCTGTTTCTGATAGAAAGGTGTCAGAATACACAGTGCATTGCCGTTTGTTGCGTATGAGGCTGCATAGCCGCAGACCAGTCAGGGTGCCCATGCTGACCCCTGTATGGACGGGCCCGTGTGTGTCGCTTACCTGGGGAACGCATGGCACCAGGATGCACTATGGGAAGAAGGCAAGTCGGTGGAGGCAGTGTGATGCTTTGGGCAATGTTCTGCTGGGAAATTTAGGGGTCCTGTCATCCATTTGGATGTTACTTTGACACGTACCACTTACCTAAGCATTGTTGTGGACCATGTACACCCTTTCAGCAAAAATGGTTCTGGAATGGTTTGAGGAGCACAACAACGAGTTTGAGGTGTTGACTTGGCCTCCAAATTCCCCAGATCTCAATCCAATCGAGCATCTATGGGATGTGCTGAACAAAAGTCCGATCCATGGAGGCCCCACCTCACAACTTATTGGACTTAAAGGATCTGCTAACATCTTGCTGCCAGATACCACAGCAAACCTTCTGGGGTCTAGCGGAGTCCACAGGTCAGGGCTGTTTTGGCAGCAAAAGGGGGACCAACACAATATTATGGTCATAATATGTTATGCCTGATCAGCATATACACTCACCTAAAGGATTATTAGGAACACCATACTAATACTGTGTTTGACCCCCTTTCGCCTTCAGATCTGCCTTAATTTTACATGGCATTGATTCAACAAGGTGCTGAAAGCATTCTTTAGAAATGTTGGCCCATATTGATAGGATAGCATCTTGCAGTTGATGGAGATTTGTTGGATGCACATCCAGGGCACGAAGCTCCCGTTCCACCACATCCCAAAGATGCTCTATTGGGTTGAGATCTGGTGACTGTGGGGGCCATTTTAGTACAGTGAACTCATTGTCATGTTCAAGAAACCAATTTGAAATGATTCGAGCTTTGTGACATGGTGCATTATCCTGCTGGAAGTAGCCATCAGAGGATGGTACATGGTGGTCATAAAGGGATGGACATGGTCAGAAACAATGCTCAGGTAGGCCGTGGCATTTAAACGATGCCCAATTGGCACTAAGGGGCCTAAAGTGTGCCAAGAAAACATCCCCCACACCATTACACCACCACCACCAGCCTGCACAGTGGTAACAAGGCATGATGGATCCATGTTCTCATTCTGTTTACGCCAAATTCTGACTCTACCATCTGAATGTTTCATTTTGGTGAGCTTGTGCAAATTGTAGCCTCTTTTTCCTATTTGTAGTGGAGATGAGTGGTACCCGGTGGGGTCTTCTGCTGTTGTAGCCCATCCGCCTCAAGGTTGTGCGTGTTGTGGCTTCACAAATGCTTTGCTGCACACCTCGGTTGTAACGAGTGGTTATTTCAGTCAAAGTTGCTCTTCTATCAGCTTGAATAGTCGGCCCATTCTCCTCTGACCTCTAGCATCAACAAGGCATTTTCGCACACAGGACTGCCGCATACTGGATGTTTTTTTCCTTTTCACACCATTCTTTGTAAACCCTAGAAATGGTTGTGCGTGAAAATCCCAGTAACTGAGCAGATTGTGAAATACTCAGACCGGCCCGTCTGGCACCAACAACCATGCCACGCTCAAAATTGCTTAAATCACCTTTCTTTCCCATTCTTTGACATTCAGTTTGGAGTTCAGGAGATTGTCTTGACCAGGACCACACCCCTAAATGCATTGAAGCGACTGCCATGTGATTGGTTGATTAGATAATTGCATTAATGAGAAATTGAACAGGTGTTCCTAATAATATATAGTGTATATATATCCTCACTTTATGTTGGATAATAATTGATATATTCATTTGGCTATTTTTATTTTTATTATATATTTGACCTGGCATCAAGCTAAAACTGTTGCAGAAATGCTGAATTTTATTTATCATATACTGAGGAATGTCAGTGTTTCTGTGCACATAAATATTTATCAGCGCTCATTCACTCTCTCCTGAGTTGCTCTTGAGATGCTCCTCCTGGCCTTTAAGTCTGCGTCTTGTAGGTCCAGTACAGCGTTTTCTAAAAATATCTCATATACCTAAGAGGGGAAGGGGAATGTCGCCCACCCTGAGAGCAATGATGTGTGGCACTTGACAGTGGGAGTATGTGGAAATGGCTTATGAAAGAAGAATATCCCCATTTGCTCCCTCCCAGTTAGAGAGAAGCAGAGGGGAGGATAAAAGAATGCGAGGAAAAGAGAGGTGGAGACTCATCGCTTGGCTGGCCAGACTGAGGCTCCTCTCTGTGTTCATGCCACACTGGATTAGTGACTCTGAGTGGTCTTCCTGTCCTGTCATGCAATGCCCTTTGGAACTAAAGTGGAAGATGGAAACTGCTGAGAAGAGTGCTTGATGGTGGCATAACATCTTGCTTATGTTTATGTTCTGTGCAGGACCAGAATGGAGAGTTGCCATCAGAATCAGGTGTGCGCAAGAGGCAGGGGAGCGTTCTGAGGACCTGTGAGCCGTTGCCTGTGAGATTCTGAGAGGCCTCAGGATGGAGGAGCAACCAAGCTGCCCCAATGTCAGCATTCCCTGCTACAATGAACAGAGAGACAAGAAGAAACGCTATACTGTGAGTCACAATACCTCTGATGCTCTCAAACAGGTTTTAAGCGCTCTGCCTCTCTATGATTTAAATATTATGTTGTAACGTCGGATATGTGAATGTTTTCATCCTTGTCTCATTAGGTTTACAAAGTTATGGTCAGTGTTGGAAGGCATGAGTGGTTTGTGTTCCGAAGATACGCGGAATTTGACAAACTGTACAACACTGTAAGTAATTTGATTTGTAGTTTAAAACATAAAACTGTTCATTTTTTTGGTATGTATCTTCAGAAAGAATATTTTTAATTATTATTTTGTGTAATGTCCTGTACAAACCATACACCGTTCAAAAGTTTAGGGTCAGTCGATTGTTTTAATGATGTTATAAGAGGTCTATTATGCTCACAAAGGCTGCATATTTGTTAAAAACACAGGAAAACTGTGACATTATTACAATTGAAAGATTTTCTGTCAGTAGATTCATTTCTTAAAAATTGGATTGACTCGATACGTTTGAATGGTAGTGCATTTTAAAAATATGTGTTTTTCCGCAGTTGAAAAAACAGTTTCCTGCTCTGAATTTGAAGATTCCTTCTAAAAGAATATTTGGGGACAACTTTGACCCAGGTATTGTACATTTCCTTGATGAATATTGTACAGAGCCCTCTGGAAATTTCTGTCATCATCTCGTGCACATACGTTAGCGACTTTGCTTCATTTAGCTTAACAGAGATCATGTGTATTTGACAAATTTGATTATCCAACAGTCTTCCCTACAGAAAATCAACCATGCTAAATCCATTCTGCCCCGAGCCTATAAAATCTTTGTCCTTGTTTAATCTCATGTTATGCTCTCAGACAATGTGGCAGCAAAGTTGTGTGCATAAATAACAGAATGAGAATGCACACCCAAGTACCAATTGTATTTAGCTCATGTGCGACCAATTACGTGGCCAGTATGTGGTCAATATTTTTTCATGGAGAAATCATGGGTCTGGTCATTGGAAGCACATGCAAAAATTGCGCACATGTTCTAAAGGCTTCTTCGCTATTGGTAAGATTCTTTCTCTGCTTTTTTATTTCCCCCTCATTCTGTCTGAATAATTGCTGTCTCACTGGACAATAACAGTCTAATTATTTGGTGCACATTTTTACAGTAGCTGCCCATGCTCCACTGAGGGTTCACTTTGTATTCTCTTTGGACAGAATTGGTTTTGATAAGTTACTGATAAATTAGTTATTTCCTGTCAGAGGTGATTGTAATCTGTTCTGATTGGGTCGTGGACAGCATGATATTAAAAGTTTTGGACGCACAGCCTTTGACATCAACAATCATGCTCTCCTTTATTTGGTGCAAATTCACGTCACTTCCTGGAAGCTAGGTAAATAAGCAGATGCAAAGATGGACAGGTTGCTAAGACATCCGCAAAAACCACAAACAAAAATAGAAAAATGATTCAGACTACATGAGTAAATATGGTTAAACATGGTTTGTGTCTACCACAAAGTGTTTAGTGTAGTGAATTATTGGCTACTGAGAACAAAAAAGAGAAACCAAAATTCAAGAGTTATTTTAATATTTTAATTTTGCATTTTTGAACCTATGCAGTTCATAATAATTAGATGTTTTATTCCAAGTAGTTTTGTTTCCTTTTTTATGATAAACATGTTATATTGTGTTGGCTCACTACTTGATTAATTTAAAATCAGGCAAAACCAGTTGAGAACTACTGCTATGCACATTTTTATCAAAATGGTTTAAGCACCTATGTTTTTTGTGTAATTCTTAGAGTTTATAAAACAGAGAAGAGCGGGGCTACATGAGTTCATTCAGAGGATTGTGTCCCATCCACAGCTCTGCAACTAGTGAGTATATCAGTCAGTTTTTTAACGTTGTTTGAGTTTCTTTCACCACTCACAGTATCAATGCATCTACATTTTTGTAAATTTTGAGTGGCCTTTTGGATGGAAACAAGCCAAAACCAGCCACAACGAGATATCTCTCTGAACTAGAAGTACAAAGCTGATTTGACCGTCTCTTGTGAACCTGTGCCAAATAAAAGATGCTTCTTTTTGATTCTCCATGGTTACGGTTCTTGTTACAGAGAACTGTTGATGTTAGCTTATATTTCTCCTCACAGCTGTGGCTTTGTATCGCCTCAGTCAGAACTCTAACATGTGAATGTTCATTTCAAATGCGCAGTCCTGATGTCAAAGACTTTCTGCAGATGGACAAATCGAAAAACTTCTCAGATGCCTCAGAGGATGAAGATGACAAGGTTGGTATTTGAAATAATATTATGTTTTTAATACATAAGGTATTGAGTAAGCTGTCTTCATACTTTTCTAGTTGTCTCGCTTGTTTGCTGTGTTCACAGGCATCGCGTGTTATGTAGTTGTATTTTAAGCATTTTTGACATGTTATAGTTATTTATAAATTAACATTTGGTTCAAAATAGAATTATGTATAGCTTTTTTTCTTTTAAAAATTCTTTCTAGGGAGGGATGCAAAATAACTTGTGCTACAATCTGTGTATGATGTATTTTAGTTTTTAGTTTTTCCATCGAATATTATATTTATGTAGTGTCCATATGCAAATAAACTCATACATAAATAAATAAAACATGTTTTTCTACAGCTTAATTGAGTCATACCTAGTAGTTTTTTCTCATATCTCTTACAGAGTAACTCTACCTCTAGAAACATTAACCTGGGACCATCTGCAAACCCACAGTAAGTGTTTTATAATTGTTTAAAATACTTTTATAGTTTATTGCATTGTATAGTGATAAATACTGTTTATATACATTTGGATGCTAAAAAAATTGTGTAAATTAATGATGCATATGCCTTTATTTTGGTCTCAATTACCATGTTTTTTTTTCCATAGTGCAAAGCCTACTGACTTTGACTTTCTTAAAGTCATAGGAAAGGGAAGCTTTGGAAAGGTAAATTTTATTTTTAATAAATATAATACCTATTGATGAAACTGTTGTGAAATTGTTGACTAGCACAGTAGTGAGAGAAAGTGGGTCAATTCCTTGTGTGTAGCATGTTATGTATCAGTTCCTGAAAGCTCAGAATGTCACTGAGCCTTAATACATTCTCTGTTTTGTTTGCTGTATGGTTAGCCGTAGTGTTTGTTTCTAAGCCACGGACTCTCCGTTCAGGAAGTGAAAGTATCTCAGTTATGAAGTTAGAGCTTGCCTGTTTTTTGCCCACGAGTGGCCGTAGTGGAAGGTGAAACCGTTGCTAACCTACCGTGTCCTCTCCCACATAAAGGTTCTCCTTGCAAAGAGGAAGCGGGACGGGAAGTGTTACGCCATCAAAGTCTTGCAAAAAAAGGTCATTTTAAATAGGAGAGAGGTAATGATTTTCTTTGTTTTAAAACCAAAACTTTATTAATGCTTGCTCTCTTTTGTTCTTTGACATTTGATTAATGAATGCCCTTTTCACGCCAGCAAAAGCACATTATGGCTGAGCGTAATGTGTTGCTGAAGAATGTTAAACACCCCTTCCTGGTTGGACTGCACTATTCCTTTCAGACAACAGACAAGTTATACTTTGTCCTGGATTTTGTCAATGGTGGAGAAGTGAGTATTTATGATTGTGAAACTCAAGGCTGACATCTGTCTTATCACATCTCAAAAGCCACTGTTTGACAACCAACAGTGACATGTTTTCATTGTATTGTATTGTATTGTATTGTATTTTTTTATTGTTAGAGATAGTTCACCCAAATGGTCATCACTTACACATCCTTATTTCATTCCAAACCTGTATGACTACTTTCTTCTGCTTGACTCAAAATATATTTTGAAGAACTGTTTTTGTCTGTGCAATGAAAGTCAGTGAGGTCCAAAAACAACAAATTGGACCCCAATGACTTACATTTTGTGTTGCACTAAAATAAGGCCATACAGGTTTGTAATGATGTAAAGGTGAGTAAATAATGTCAGAATTTTTTTTTTTAATGTCATTTTTTGGTGAACTATGAGCTTGTCATGTGACATGTAAATGAGATGATGAAGCTCATGCATGACTGTTGCAAATTATTGGTAATTTTATTGGCATTTTGCATGGTTCCTATTCACATGCTCAGTTAAACCACTGGTTTGACTTCCTGTTTTTTAAGTCTGATGATTTTAAATGTCAGCTTATGAGCAATCACACAAATAATCAGTAGCATTGTGAGGCAGGCTATATATACCTAGATGTAATAGGTAGCCTGACTATTTTCTGCATTTATTGAGTGAACTTTTTTTTATTCTTTCCATTATAGCTTTTCTTTCACTTGCAAAAAGAGCGGACCTTTCCTGAACCCAGAGCAAAGTTTTACATCGCCGAGATGGCAAGTGCTCTGGGTTACTTGCACTCTCTTAACATTGTTTACAGGTAAATGCAGATTCATTAAAGGATCATTCAAGCTATAAACACACAGGTTTGGTGATTCTCAGATGATGTTTAGCGTGTCCGAGAATTCCCAGAAGCAGAGGAATGTTTAATAGACGCATTCTACACCTCCTCTGGTTTTCCCGGTTGTTGCCATCATTTGACTTGGAACTGTACTTGAAAAATTGTGATTGGTGAACTGACTTAACTGTAGTCATTAAAAATTACACTCACGTGTGAAATGGCCATCATGAGAGCACAGTTCGCATTCGTAGGGTGTGTCGGGATTGCAATTCATATGAATTAAATGCATTATTAATGGCTTGTCTTGTCCTATTATATTAGCTATAGTTCATTGTTGATGTTTTTTCTGTGTAATATTCTGTGTAACGTTTTTCAGTTGACTTGCTCCTGGCTGAAAGCATATGACAAAATGCTAACAAGTTAAGTGTTCTTGTGTTCCCAGGGATTTGAAACCAGAAAATATCCTGCTGGACTCTCAAGTAAGTATCCCTCTTTTTTCCCACTTTTATTGTTGCCAGAGCGTAGCCGATCAACGTTGTGAGAGTTCCAGGGGAAACAGAGTAATCTAACCTCGCTGTGAAGTATAACAAACTCTTTTGATTTCCCGAGACGAGGTGTACAAAGTGTAGCATTGTAGCCAGCCAAATAAAATATAGCAATGAAACCAAAGACCTATTTTTAATTTGTAAGAATGCTTGAGATTAGTTTAAGTTTTATTTGTGCATTTCCTGTTGAATCTGATGAAACTGTGAGTTTACAAGGCCCTGCCAAATATTCCAGTCAGACACAAGAGTCTTTGGCTCTGTGAAGAATAGGCCTTTTGTGTGGTGGCATGCTTTCTGAAAATGTTCCTGTTGGCATGTTTTATTTGTTAAGGGACATATAGTCTTGACTGACTTTGGACTGTGTAAAGAGGGCATCTCTCAAGCAGACACAACGACCACATTTTGTGGGACACCTGAGGTATTGTATAATATAAATATGATGGATGAATGATGCTTACGCTATTGTTAAAAAAATGTGGGGTCATTACGATTTTTTAAATAGGAAATTAATACTGTTATTCAGCAAGGACATATTTGAATGGTTAGTTCACCCAAAAATGTTGTCTTTAAAATTCTGTCATTAATTCCTCACCTTCATGCCGTTCCAAACCCGTAAGAACTCAAAAGCCCTGCACTGTTTACAATGGAAACTGCGTAGGAGACTTTTTTTCTCTCTTTTTTTTGTGCACAAAAAGTATTCTCGTCGCTTCTTAAAATGTAAAACTTAAAAGTCACTTAGACTATTTTACCGATGTTTTTCCTACCTTTCCGGGCCTTGAAAGTGTTAATTAAGTTGCTGTCTATGGAGAGGTCAGAGAGCTCTCGAATTTCATCAGAAATATCGTGTTCCGAAGATGAATGAAGGTCTTACGGGTTTGCAACGACATGAGGGTGAGTAATTAATGGCAGCATTTTCATTTTGGGGTGAACTATCCCTTTAATTTATCCGTAAAACGTATATTCATAAAGTTAGAAAGGTTTTAATTTTAAATAGATGCTATTCTTCTGAACCTTCTATTCATCAAAGAATCCTGATAAATATATATCACGGTTTCCACAAAAATATTAAACAGCACAACTGTTTTCAACATTATCAATAATAAGTTTCATGAGCACCAAATCAGCATCAGAAGACTGAAGTAATGATGCAGCTTCGGAATTTGGATTTCATAGGAATAAATTACATTTAAAATGGATTTAAATGGAAAAACAGACTTCTTTTTAAATTATGTTTCACAATATTAATGT
Organism: Romanogobio albipinnatus; assembly: GCA_023566225.1. Lineage (NCBI taxonomy): Eukaryota > Metazoa > Chordata > Actinopteri > Cypriniformes > Gobionidae > Romanogobio > Romanogobio albipinnatus. Next base: position 27,788,938 of record CM042260.1, on the reverse strand, counting down.
TCTACTGTATATTTGAACAGTGATGTATATAGCAGGTGTATTTGATTTTATGTTTGAATAGTGACATGTTACTGTGAAATGTTACAATAAATATATGTTGTTTAATTAATTGTTGCGAGTAAAAATAACTGCTTATTGTGACTTTTATTAAATTATTACATATTTGGTCATCACACCTGCCTAGATTAACCTGGTTACATTTTCTTAAGAGAAAAGGGAGTGCTGCAGTCGTGACCCTGGAAAACAAATCCACCAGTGGTTCCCTCGATATTTTGGACGATACTTGGACGTTTTGCTCTACAACGTAAATAACACACATGCACTCGCACCCCAAATGTTCTTATCTAGTTACTTATTAGAAACATATGTTTTAAAAAATAAACGTAACCGCTTCAATGCAAATGCATTTTCGATATGGGTGTGTGTAATTTATGTTGTAGAGCAAAACATCCCAAATCTTGAGGGAACCACCGGCAAATTAGTCTTCTGGATTCTGATGTCATAGCTGCTGCACTCTATTAACTTCAAATTAAGCTTTTGGAGGGTAGAATAGCGTAACAATTTTAATACAATAATTGCATTCTTTTGTTATGATAGTATCTAGCTCCAGAGGTACTCCGGAAACAACCCTATGATAACACTGTGGACTGGTGGTGTCTGGGATCAGTGCTGTATGAAATGCTTTATGGGCTGGTAAGGTATAAATAAACCATAAATCTGGATAGTTTTCTGTGAAATGCATAGGTAATGAAGCTTAAATCTTGTTTTACCTTTATCTCAACAGCCTCCGTTCTACAGCAGAGACACACATGAGATGTATGACCACATTCTTCACAAGGAGCTTGTCATGCGCCCTGGGGCATCCACAGCTGCCTGGTCCATCCTTCAGGCCCTGCTGGAGAAAGACCACACCAGGAGGCTTGGCTTCATAGATGACTTTGTGAGATATTTTGTACTTGTATATCACCCCCTGGTGGATGATTGTGTCAAACATTTCAGTTTAGTTTCCATTTTAGTTTTATCCAAGGCACAATTTAAATTGCAATTTTATAATATTTCAACTTGTTACTCGCCATTAAAATAACCAAGGAATCTAGCATGGTGTTAAAATGGCATCCAACCAATCCGTTAGGCAATGTTGTATGTTATTTGTTACAGAATGAAGTCAAAAGACATGAATTTTTCTCATTCATTAACTGGGATGACCTTGAACAGAAAAAGCTTCCTCCTCCATTCAACCCTAGTGTGGTAAGACTTAAAAACATAATTATTTTGCTAAAGTTTCAAAACTTTTTTATACATAAGTGTATTAAAACAGTCAACTCTCTAATGTTGTCTTGCAGGAATCCCAGTATGACATCTCAAACTTTGATCCCGAGTTTACAGAAGAAACCGTGCCAAACTCGGTGTGCTTCTCTTCTGGGCAGTCAATCATCAATGCTAGTGTCATGGAAGCTGATGATGCCTTTCTGGGATTTTCTTACGCCCCGCCGTCAGAAGATTCTTTCCTGTAAGGGTGGCGCTGCTAATGGTGATCCACAGAGAGCTGCATTAAAAGTCTGTGATCGCTCTCTCTGGTGAAAGGGAAGAATTTGCTGAGCATGATGTCCCGATCGGAGGGTGGACCCTTTTGTTTCTTAACATAAGCAGTGCATAAACCTTTTGGGATGCAGGGTGTTTCAAACTGTATTTTTATGCATAAATAGCATTATATTTTGTTTAACATTGAACGCATTACCTGAGAGTTTAGCTCAGGAGCTGAAGTTAATGATTGTTTTCCTGAGAATATTTTCAAGGTCTGATGCTATTTGTAAAACACATTCCTTGTTTTTGCCCCAACTCTTACACTTGATTGCTTATAATATTGTGCAGTATATGAAAATTTTTGTTTTTGTAGTTTAGTCTTTTATTAGAAATTTACTATGGAATTTTTTTTTCATATAATGTCAACACAAGCAATTAATGTATTGCTTGACATTAATATATATTCCCTTATACTGTTTAATATGTAAGTGAGTTAGAAAATAGGCAGACCTTTAAGCTGTTTTGAAATTAATTTAGATAAACCCTGTAAGTTACGGGTCATCAATAGCCTTAGTACAGTGTAAATTATGCATCTGTTGCTATTTGCATCTTAGATTTTAATGAGTTAATAGCACTTAAATACTGACAATGACCCTGTAATAAACCACTATTTCATTTGCCGCCCAGTGCTGTGCTTATGAGATGAGACACCATAGTGCCTACTGACGATGAGATGACCTTTAAATGATGTACTGTACAAGTAAACGTGTTTTTGAATGACTTGGCTGTCATGTCTTGCCTCTCATTTGCATGTATTATGTTTCGCGCCCAGTTACCGAACGGTACCAGTACATTTGGGAAATCCATGGAGAATCAACTTGCTTTAAAATAAGCGATCATAATGTGTTTAAATAGATTTGGTGTTATACACTCATAAAATACTGTTTACGTGTGTTGTTATTATTAGATGTATTATTCGAAGCGATTCATGTTTCTTGAATCACTTGGGTCACGTGTGATGCATCTCATTTGCATATATTAGAGGCCTGGCCTAGCTTGTAGCGTCAAACTGCCGAGCCAGCGGAGCATTTCGGAGATATGGATAGTATACTTTCTTTAAAAGAAGCAATAGTCATTTATTTAGATAGAAGTGGTGGGTTACGTAAACTCATTGAAGACTGTAATGTCTTTAAAGGTTTGTTTATAAAGTTGGAAGCCTTATTAGAGGTTTAAATGCATTTAGTAGTTCCCCTCAGTGGTCTGGAGCTCGTGCACGTGACACATACAGTGTCCACATCAATTTGTATGTGACGTTGTACATTGTTATATTATTATTTTGTCATAACTGTTGAAAAGGGCGTAAATCAAATGTCTTTCAGGTTCACAGCAGATGGGGGCCGTGTATCGGTTCAGTTTTGATGTAAGTCCCTCAGATGTGCTTGAACTTGACGCCGCACTGGGAGACTGTATACTACACGACCCTCTCAGAGCCGTTTCACTCTTTCAGTCAGTGAGTTGCACAGATACAATTTACAAAACACCCAGCTTATTAGTCGGTTATATCACGTTTTCTTATCCAAAATGCATAGCCTAACTACTGTGCTTAGCTACTCTGTATTTCAAACCAATAAGAATGCAGTGGTTATTTTTCAGGTTTGTTATCTGTCTGTGAAAACTCTGTCACTTATTGACCATATAGAAACAGAAAGCCAGGTAAGGAACTTCATTAAATGCACATTTCACTTATATTTGTTGTGTTCACTACTGGTCAAAAGTGTTTTAATGTATTGGAAATAGTCTATTAAACAGCAACTGTTTTCAACATTGATAATATTTAAAATATGTTTTGGAAATCAGCACATTAGAATGATTTCTGAATGACCATGTGACACGAAGACTGGCGTAATGATGCTGAAAATTCAGCTTTGCCTTCACAGTATATTAAAATCGAAAGTTCTTTATATTGTAATAAAATTTCACAACATTAACATTTTACTGTATTTTTGATCAAACAAATTAAGCCTCGGTGCACATAAGACTTTAAAAAATATATTAATTATTCCAAACTTTTGACTGATGTTTTTTTTTTGTAGGTTAATGTTGTTTTAAAGCCAACTCACTTGCCTCCTTTTCCCGACTATTGTTTGGATCTCTCCGAGTTTCCTCGTGGATATGGTCCAATGAGACCTTTAGCTTTGGAGGGCCTTGTAATTGCCATGACACGTGTCACCAAATACACACAAGGAGCCAGATTTCTCTGCTCAGAAGAGACATGTCCTTGCTCAAGAGGTGGGTAACTCAATTAACGTAATGGGCATTATTTGTATTTTTATCCTAACCAATTTGTCAATTTGTCCAAAGGGTTTCATCATATCAGAGTTCATGCACCGGGTGCCACAGAGTCTGCCACGGTTAGAAGTGATTTTACCTGCTTTCTCTGCTCTTCCCCACTGAAAGAGGATGTGAAGTCTCGGGTTTTAGGGGGTGAGACCGCATTCATAAAAAAAACAAAACATAAATGACATATTATATGGAGTAAAAACTTGATACATGAAAAAAATCAGTAAACTTTATAGTTGCAAACTACCATTCAGGTTTGGGGTCAGTATTTTTGAAAGAAATTAATACTTTTATTCAGCAACGACACATGCATTGATGAAGTGTGATAGTAAATACATTTATAATACAAATTTACCAAATTTTTACTTAATATTAAATTTATTATTTTTGATAAATAAAAAAATCTTACTGACCCTAAACTTTTGAACGGTAGTGTACTCACAAATGTACTTGCTAAGAGGCGGACCATATGTTATAATGTGTAAAATGGGATTTTTTAAAAATCAATCCACAGATAAACAGCTAGTTGAGCTCATGCATGTAAACGCGGTGGACATTTTGGGAGTCCATGATGCTGCTTCCTTAAGATATCAATCTGTCACCCTTTTTCTAAGAGGTAAATGCACTTTTTGAATCACACCCCCTTTTACTTTCTTATGGTATTGCAAATACACTTTACTTTTAAACCAACCATTAGGAAATAATCCAGTTAGTTTGTTACTTGTCATGCCTGATTAACCTGGTTTTCATAAGTTTGAATCAGAGCTCTCAAATAAATAAACTGCTAAAACACATCCACTCACAGTGTCTTTCAGTATTAGATTGGGTGTTCCTGTCTCCTTCAATAATATTTCTCAGTTAGCCAACTGGAGAGGCCACAGATTCTCTGGACGGTATTAGCATATGGTGTTGACCTAGTATTAGTCTGGAATTCAATACGCCAGGCTTCAGTTACTGAACATACATGTTAATAAACGTAAGGTGCACTCATTAGTTGCTACAAGTCATAGTGGAATCATTGTTTAAAAGAGCCTGCTGTGTTTCTCTTGGCAGTCGTGTAGGTGGTGAGCTTGTTTCTCAAATAATAAGTGAAGACCAGCCCCCAACTGTCATTGTTTTGTTTCTCTTTAACGTAATTAGATGAACTCTGTAACTCCATGAGAATTGGCCATCTGTACCGAGTTGTGGGAATTCCAGCTCATGTGCACCAGTGGCCCAATGTAACCTGGAGTGTAGAGGCTTGCAGCATCCAACCATGGAGCCCCAAATGTAAGGTCTTGTGTTGACTTTGATGGTGTAAAAACAACCAGACAAATTCACAGCATGTCAAAGTCATTTGCTCCTGACTGCTGCTCACAGGCTCCCGTCTGGTTAGCAACAACTTCCAGAACCTGCAGGCAGCCTCGGCCTGTTCCCCGTGGAGATTCTCTGCCATTGTAGCCAACTCATTCGGTTCCCTGGTGATCCCACCTGGACTCTACAACACATTAAAGTTGGGGCTACTTCTTAGCTTGGTGCAAACTGAAGATAATCCAGACTCGCCCAACCACCTGGATGTGCTTGCTTTCACCAGTGACAGTCTCATCATTGAAAGGTCCAGCTTTATCAAATGCACATGACCATTTAGATAAAGGTCATCAAAATATGATGCGTAGTATGTGTTTATTCGTTGACAGGTTGATGAGATATAGCCTGCCGTTGGCCTCGCGAGGCATTCATCATGCACTGACAGGAGAGCTGTTGGCATCTTTATCTAGAGATGAACATGGAGCAGGTACCGCCAACATCCATGCAGGTTCTGCTTTGCTGGCATCTGGAGGAGTCTGTCTGCTGGGAGACCTCACATGCTACAAGAAAGACAAGATGGACATGCTTCAGTCTGGTGCCAATTCATTGTTTTACATAATTTTGTATCGCAGATAACTGCACTAGATATGAAACATTGTACATGTATAAAAGCAAAGCAAACCTAAATACCCATTTTCCCTTCAGCTCTTGAAAGCAGAACCGTGTCTGTTTTCGTTCCTGCCAAGAAGTATGGCGATGATATGGACCAGCAGCTCTCCTTCCCCATCCAGTGCAACTTTTGGGCCTTAGCTGATGCTGCTTCCCCCTCCAAGAGGACAGCCAGATGTGATAATGTGGTGCTGGGCTCAGTGGTGGGTTCATATCCAATCTTATTATAGTCGAATAGAGCTTTTCCTCAGGAAACGAGATGAGAATGATAATGTGGGAATTTTATAAGCATGCAGTACAAAAGACTGATTAGAAGGAATGTTGGAATGCTTTACAGATGACCCCACCCTTTTCTGTATTTGGGAACAGGAACCAGAGACAATGCCATCTATTTTAGGAGAGTTCCTCATTGTGCTCATTTGTGTCAGTTGCTGAATCGCACACCAGTTCATCCAAATTGTCTAAACAATGACATTATTTTATAGTACCGTACTACATTAGTGCATCTTTGTAGAAGTCATGATTTTACGGTATCTGCTTGTTTTTATAGTGATTATAATTTATGTTATGAATGCAGGAAATGGGCTCAGTTCCCCTTCAGCTTGCAGGGGCATTTGGACTCGTAGTCCAGTGTCGAGAAACAAGCGGCAATCATTCACTTCTGTCCATGACAGCGCATACCCTGAGACAGGCCATGTGCCCAGGAGAACCCCTTTACCCAGCATGCATGCAGTTTACCACACAAGACTACAAAGAGGTCTGTCAATATACACTACCAATCAAAAGGATCACGTGATCCTCCTTTAAATTGTAATAAAGGTGTGTTCACATCACAATTCTCAAAGCTCCTACTAGTACCACGTGACCGCTGCAGATCAATTTGGTCATAGTGTTGCCATAGAAATGCATAATTTCCAGTCCGACAATGTGAACAGCTCTGAGTAGAAAGTCATGTGTGGTCATCTTGAAATTTCTGCAATTACGACATGACCTCAGCATATTTCATGTTTGTTTTTACTGTATTTTGCAGGTTTGGTGAGCATAATAGACTTTAATAATAGACTTAAATTCTAAACTGTTGGCCAGTCGTGTATAATAAACTATTTGGACTGCCATTTCTTTTTGTTTACTAGTTTGAAATAATGTACTTAAGGTTTGATGTGGTTACATGAAAATAGCCTGTTTCCACGCTTCTTCTAGCTCTTGGCTCATGCAAGGGAACTGAAGGTGGAAATGAGTCCCGAGGCTGAAAGGATGATCCATGGCTATTACATGGCCAGTCGCAGGGTTCGCTCAGACTCAACACAGAGGTCCTCCATCTTGGTTACTTCTGTTAAACTGCTGTAAGCACTACACAATTAACAGTTCGCTGAAAAAGGAAAGCTACACATGGCAACTCTGCCATATTAGACCACTAGATGGAGCAGTTATACTGCAAGTTTACAACTCAGATTTTTGCAACAATTTCTCTTTATATTTGTTTCAGTTTATTTAGAGACATTTGTACTTCAACTTTTAAAGTGCTTAAAGCAGCCTGAAACTACTTCTGGAAACCAAGTGGTCAAACCATAAAAGTAGATTTTACAGTAACCATGTCATACTCAACTAATAATTTACTGGTTCTGTTAGGATTTCTCTGGCCCAGGCTCATGCTAAACTCAGCCTGAGAACGCAAGTTCTGGAGGAAGACGCAGTCATTGCAGTACTTCTGTGCGAGAGTTCAGTCACCCTGAAACATGGTTAGTGTCCCCAATTTTATTTCCTTCTAAAAGTCTGAACAAATACTAAACCGTTTTGAAATCCAGTCAGTCGAAAATGATATTCAGTAAAGAATTGCAAAATACACTTTTTAAATGAGAATTTATTGTAATATGTACTTTAAATCACAACACGGTCACCTTTTAACACCCTAACTAATTTAGGATAAAGCTAATTTTACAGTGAGTTTTTGGGAATGAGAGTTTGTCTTCGGAATGCAGGGGCCTCTGCGCTTGTTTTTCCACCCGATGCAGTGTTTCCCTGTGCTCTCCATGACCTGGACTCCTTGCACCAGCGGGACCTTACATTGGAGGAATCCCGCAAGCAGATCTTGCATTTTGTGCACGCCTACGCAACCTGTATAGAGGAATGAAGCAAGGTATTACAAGCAGGAACTAAGCTTTAGCTCATTTTGTGTCACATCACATCTTCAGATCGTCACAGTTTCAGCACCCTTATTTAGTCTGATGGGTAAACGGCAAAAAGTGAGTTCATCATGGCATGTATCAAATATAGAATTATTGTATATAATTATTTACCAGTATACAAGTAGCCAGTCTTCATTCATCTGCCCTTCTCAGGTCTCCGTTTTCTAGTTTCAGTCCTTCGATCTGGTAGGGGAGATAAAATAGATAAAATCAATACTGTAGTAATCTCAAATGGGGTTCTGGGTAGTCAATTCTGCTGTTGCTTCAGATAGTCACGGTGTCAACAATCCAATCTGGTCTGATGGGTAAACGGCTAAAATGTGATCATCATGGTAACAGGCATTTCCTCATATAGATACACATTTTGTACTCAAAAAACAAACTTGCCTGTTTTCAAATGATCTGCACTTCTCAGGCCGCCTTTTTTCCAAGGGAATCCTTGGACCTGGTGGGAGGATAAGGATAAAAATGTAATGCTGGCGAAATCTCAAACAGGCTACTGCCAATTAATTCTTGATCAAGCTGTTGCATCAGATAGTCACAGTATCAGCAATCCAATTTGGTCTGATGGGTAAACGGCAAAATGTGAAATCACGGCAACAAGCATTGGTCTCATACATTTCGCACAAACAGAGTTTAAATGTATATTTAGATAAATAAAATAAAAATTACCTTTTTTCCCCCATCTGCACTTCTCATGTCACCCTTTACCAGTGGCAATCCTTGAACCTAGTGAGGATCGGAATAAAGGATAAATGAAGCTGGCTATACATGCTTACTCGCATACTAAACATTCAACTGCTCTGCTGTCGCTTCAGATCGTCACAGTTTCAGCACCCCAATGTGGTATGATGGGTAAACGGCAAAAATGTGAAGTCATCATTGCTTTTGGTTTAGACAGAACTGCTGGTCACATTTGACATCCTAGTAATCTTGTTCACCTCCAAGTTTAAAAATCTATTTAGCAAATTCAGTTTCTTACCTCTGCAGCGACCCTTTCCACTGGCTACAAACATATTGATCTGCGTCTGTTTGAAAAAAAAGGATAGATTTAAATGATAAATTTAAGCAAGTAAATCTTTTAAGTAGAGAAACATGACAAAATCAGCATAAAGTTATGAAAATTAGCACCAATTGCCCATGTTGTGTTTCAGCTATTGATTTAGTGCCTCAAATAAGCAGCACCAAGGGAAGAGTTAAATAAACTCAATTCCCCCTCAAAAAGATGACTGATGATCAAGAGGTCAAAGGGCACTGTAACACAGCTTGAGAGTAGACCCTCTCACACAAACACAAAGGCCTGAGCTACACTAGTTCAACTCAAGGTCAGGACCTTTACCAAGACCACAGCACCTCCAAGTGAGTCAAAGCCCTGATTAGTGATTACCCAATCCAGGTCATAGAAGACCATTCCCAAACCAGCCAGGCCACACAAGGGACAGCAGACCTATGCCGGACAGAGCACAGTCCTGCCGACAGCAGAGCAAATGGCAAAGGAGCAATTTATCACCAGATCTGGGACACCCTCCTGCCAAAATGATTTATAACCATCCTCATGGGATACTTAAAACCTTTTCTAAGATAGGTCATGATTACAACAAGATTTGACAAAATAATGTCAGTGTGTGTGTAGAATCAGTCACCTTTACAATATTGATCATATTGTCCCTGAAGGAATTTAATACACCCCATCAAAACTCCTGTATTCACTTTGAGCTCAAGATAAAGTTAAAACGAGATCTACAACAAATTACTTTGAGATCTCTTCTCCACATTGCTCAAAAGCTCATGAATAAATATATACAAACAAAAGTAAATTCCGCATAGATTGAAGCAAACTTGTAAAACTCCAACTTAAGATATGACAACTTAGTAAATGCACACATTTGGGCTGATCTGCTTAGCAACAGGGCGAACTGGCTTTCCAACTGAAGACGTATTTCTCCCATAGACAGTAAAATTTCTCCAGGCACGTTAATGCAAGATCATGAGGCGACTCATTAATAAGAGAGGTTGCGCGTGTCGTGCCCGATGCTCCATGATAATGTTTAAGGCTAATTTAATCGCTCAAATTCCAGTTATTAATGACTAACGATGCTTCTACCAATGTACCATAGACTGCATAAAGATGGATGGACGTAGCAAGTACGTATTATAAATTATTATAGAGGCAACACTCGAGCGGACCAACCACGTGGCCAACCCATGATGCAAAAAAATCTCTAAACGAGTTTATAACCTCAGGAGCAGTTCTAGGTAGCGTTTTACAAATTGCTGCATATACTGTCTAACAGAATACTATCACTTCTGTTAGAATGCAACAGTACAATTGTTAATTGAAACAAATTTACCTCAAGTTATACTGCAACGTGTAGAACGTGCGACCAGCTCATTCCACTCTTGGGAAGAAAAGGATGTGGCGCATGCGTACTTCGCGTTTTAAAAGGGCACTTCCTAGTAGGAGCCGCACATGCGTGCTGAACTGCTAGTGTGATGAAATCACATCAGCTGAAACTGTTTAACTCTTGCATACGTTTATAGTGATAGCGCACTCAAAAGAGTAAAGTTTTATGAAAATAATTTTGGAATGAAAGAAGCTTGCTTATTGAATGTAGGCCTATCACCTTAATACTTAAACCTAAAGTACACAATATTATATATACACATACAATTCCAAAATATAGTAGGCTATAATATACAAAATATAGTAAGCTATAATATACACTATAATATATATATATATATATATATATATATATATATATATATATATATATATATATTGCATATAATATCTACAATTTAGATCAAAAGGAGCCATTCAGCCATATACAGTATAAGCCTACATATTAAAAGTTAATATTATTCATTACTTCCCACAAATTTTCAGTAATTTGTCATGATTAAGAGCTTTTTTTAATGGTTCTATGAGCAATTTCACAGCTGCCATCGCATGAGAACTGTAAATTATAACTAAATATAAAAAATAATAATTAAATCTTTGATATTTAAAATGCTCAGTGCATGTCAAATATTTTGAACCAATTAAGGACCATTAATGAACCATTATATTGCACACTGTGAATAATTTAGTTTAAAAAAAAACATAATGATAAGAATAACAATAAACTTGAGATCAGTGTAATTTTAGTTTAAGAATTATTTTATTTATTATTCCACATGTCTATTCACAATCACATGAAAAGCTGGAAGGAAGGAGAAAATGGGATGGTGATGCTATTGTTGCGATTCTGACAGACCACTTCACATGACGAATGTTTAGTTATTCACACATGCATTTAGTGCAAATGTTGTAACAGAAAGTGCATAGCCGACAGCTCAAGCATGACAGCTCATTATAACCCAACACACGGAATTTCAGACAAGTACAGAACTGCAAATAGCTACAGAAGTCTGAGCAGACACCCACAAGTAAAAAAAACCCCACAATGTTTAATATTTCAATCTTATTTACATATTTGAAATAATTAGGATATATTAATATGCACAATGTATGGTAACATAATGATAATCAGTTCAACGACTTCTGTTCATTTGCCGCGTACAACACACATTTACAGGCTGCAACTGAACAATTTATGCAACAAAATGACTAAAACATTTTTTTAACCTTCATTTTTTTAATCATAATTACCTCCAAAAATCGTTTGTGCAAATAACCTAGGCTATGTTTGAGACGAGGATGAAGATGCCCCTTGATTTTCATTCGAGTTACCCAGGAACTGGCCAGTGGCACCGATATATAATCTTGAACGCATTGGCCATTTCTGAAAGACAAAACGATGAATACAAACATTTATTGAACTGTTTCATAATATGAATTACCACGCGTAAATTTGATATTTGCACGACTAAACCTCAATCTTATATGGCCTATTCAAAACTTCAAGAAAGATGTTTTAAATTAATCTTTCATGATAAAATAGGCCTATAATTAGACAACAGAATTGACCAAAACTTACTTTCACTGGATGTAAGTAACCATCGCCTTTAAGTGAGTTTAAAGCTTCAGTTTGTTTTGTGTTGTCCTCTTCCATCCCCTCCTCTTGCAAGGTTCTCGTTAAATGCGCTATATATGTGGTTGCCAATATCAAGACGTCGAGTTTGGACAGTTTGGTGTCCGGTGGCACCGACGGTAATGTTCTCTGCAGCTCGAGGAACGCATGCCTGAGCGTCTGCACGCGACTCCTCTCGCGCGCTGCGTTGGCTGCTGCGGGTCTCCCTCTGCCACCGATGCCACTAGATGGGACCACCCTGAAGCGAGACAGGGCCTCTGCGCGCTGGCTGTCCGCTGAGAGCGCGTCGGGACTGGGGCTCGAGTTGGGGCTTGATGCGGGACTGTCATCCATAACTGTCACAGAACCAGTGCCATCCATACGGATCGACTGTCTTCCAACCATTGAAATCACTTCTTAACCTGGTTAAAATAGTACGTTAAAAATACACACTTAAATTGGCAAACGGGCACATTTATACAAATATTGAAGAATATGACACGTTTAAGCTCATGCTCCCGTTAAAAACTTTACAGGAACATTTGCCTCAAGTGAGCCCAAAATCAGTATGAGTAATTCAATGTCAAAACAATAATAGTGTTAATGATTTACATAATATCAGAACATGCAGTTCTAATACAACTCTTTAAGTAGACTTGTAAAGGTGCGTTGTCATGATAACTTATTGAAATGTAGTAATAAACATACATACCTGTATTATTTTAAGTGATGTCCTAAGAAACACACATCAAGACATGAAAACCACCACAGCTCGGCAAAAATACCGTTGTAAATAATAGTCCCTTTCTTGTTGTAAAAAATATATAACCAGGTGCTGCGCGTGGAAGGTCTATATGTCCGCGCGCACTCCGTGTCCTCACCTGAATGACTGCGTAAAGTCTCACGAGCCTCTAATTTATCGGGGAACACAAAGAGCTGACAAGTGTTTCACTCCGGTGTAATTAATCAAAAGCCTTAAAAACTCTGGCAACTGGAGCCGTTCTCGCATCGGTCGGTAGGAGGGTACAGTCCATTTTCCGACGCCAGAGGCAGCATTTGCTGGTCCTCCCAGAGTTACTTTGTAAACCACAACTTCAGAACATTATATAAAATATTGTTTATTTAAGAAATAAATACTCACATTCCCTTTATTGGTGTTGTTTGGTGAAAAATATGTTTTTTTTTTTGCAAGCAGACAAACAGATCGTTGCATATTCTATCGGCACGGTGCTCTCGACAATTTAAAATTTAAAAAGGCATATCGATATTATGATTTTGAGCCGCAGACATCAGCTTCATTTCCTGGGACAAAGCCAATAAATAAACTCTAAACACTGCAATCAACTGGCATGCTTGAGGAAATTCTTGTGAGACTACCAAATTAATCATTCTGTTTTCCGCAAACGGAGATGTGGGAGAATTAATGAATGGAATTATTCATAACATGTATATCTGAGACTGTTCTTAATAAACATTGTTTTTATAAGGATGAAGTAACAGTATTGCCCCTAGGCCAATCATTATGAAGCAGAGCAAATGAGGTTAAGTAAGCTTCTCTGTCTAATTACTCTACATCTTTCAGAGGTTATACCCCGGTGTGGATATTAGACGACAAATACGCAGAAATTACATTAGGGCATTACTGTACTCACCGCGTATTTCATAGGTCTAAACATTATTATAAAATCAGTTTTATATTTCATATTCATTTACCGTTCCAGTCTAGAACGCAGTGTCCATGATGTTGATAGATCTGCTATGTATAAGTTGAAATAAATTCTCAGTCGAAAAAAGTTATCTATGAATCTGAAAGATAAATCTATGATCAGCTCTGAATGTAAATTATTAATTAGTAATCTAATTTAAATCACGATGCAGTGAGAATATATCAGATAAATATAATATAAGAAACATCCACAACACGCAAAAGGTATATTTGATCATTTAAATGCTAAAAGCATTATCAAACCTTAAAAAATAGAAAATTAAACTAAATATGTGATTTCCAAATGGCAAAGAAAATCTCACTTTGAGATTTTTTTATTAAAATGACATTTAAACTAGGAAACTGTAATATGTAATGTAAGGTTTTTACTATATTTAATGATCATTAATATTACTAATACCGCTAATGTATATCCTTATCCTAAAGAATGATGTACAAAACATGATGATATTAAAAATGCTCAATCATTTTGCAAAGTAAATTTATTACAAACAAACATACATAAATATTTAAGAAATAGGAAATAGAATTGGAAAATGCAAACTAGGCAGTGCAAAAGACTTGTCAAGGGAGTGCATGGTGAACCTGATCAGAAATTCACATTTTATAAGTGGCAGAGCCACTCACTTTATTATATTTCGGAAATGTCCAAACACAGATGACAAGCTAAATGTGTATGTGAGCGATTGACTTTTATAAAGCCAAAAGAACACTGATAAAAGGTTTTAAATCAGCGGTTTCAGATTGTCAGAGTCTGCCACTCCGCATTGGAATATTTAGCCCTCTTGACCTGTGAACACACCAGAACATTCATGAATTAAATAAATAAAGTCATAAATTATATTATTAAAACAATCTTTATACACTATTTGTTGACTTTCATGCTTTTGCGTTAATTGTCAAAATAGTAAAGTTACTAGTAAAAATAGCCAAGAACAATACAATCCTGGCACACACTGTCTAAAATATGCTGATATAAATTATCACTAAAAATCCTTGTTACTGGACCCCTATAATAACATAGAAAACAGCTAATTATGGCTTTAAACAACTGTCATTCAGCATTATCATTCTTATTACTCTTGCTTGCTACAGTTTTTTTTTCTTATAAGTACAAACACATTCAGTTCATATTTATTGTAGTTACATTAACAAATAATTTCTGCATTTCAGAGGCCACACACTGATAAAGCAACTGATATGATAACCATATAGAAAATGCGAGACATCAAAGGGCAGTACAAGATGATGTCACATTACACAGCACAGCACAGAACTGTGGTCAACCTCAGGCTAGTTCTAAAGGAGAAAGCTGTTTATTTGCATGGGTGGGAAAAATAAGAGCCATACAACTTGACAAACAGCAGGCATTTATTCAGCACGTCTGAAGGCAACAAATGAGTAGTTACATTGATAGCTTTTATCTAAGAATTTCTTTCCATTTTTTAATAGAAGATGAGTTGTAAGTATTTGATGAAAAAATTAATAACTTACTAAATAGACGAATAGCATGGTAGACATTTTAATTGTACCTTCTTCCTCTGCTGTCTGCTTGAACTTGGTCTGTCCGAAATGTCACGCCGGGCTTCCCAGATTCTGACGGCTTACTCAGAGCGCTACTGCGATCATGGGCAAAGAGATGTTGGGGGCCCCTGTGAATATCAGCTAAAGCAAAACACAGGTTAGTCACACGTTGTCATGGAACTGACATAAGGGATGTAAGGCTTACTCAACCACATGCTGATGATATACAATAGTGGAATGTAAATAAATTATGCCTTGCCTACTAGGAGAAATCCATTACAGTAATAGCAAAATTGGATAATGTCAATTATTGTAAATATCAGAGAACAATATGACAATTTAAATGCAATTCACTCAATAAAGAAATGTAAGAAATTCAAATGCGATAATGGTGACATGTTAGGGCCCTATTTTATTTGGAATACAAATGATACAGTATGAAAATAAACTCATATCCCCTTAATTGCATAATATTTAATTTGTAATGAAAGGTATTTAATATCAGTATTTAGAATTTAATATTTAATTAGTATATTTAAATAATATATTTAACATTTATTTTAATCCTCTATATAATTCATATATAATGACACACACAAACACACGCGCGTGAGCAAAACTAGCAGCAAATATTCATACTTGTAAGTGGATTTGTGATTTGTCCTTTGATGCCTTTTTCATCCTCTAGTTTCTTCTTTGCATCTTTTGAGGCTTTCCAGTTGATTAGAAACTGCCTAGACAGCTCATATATTTGTTTTCCATCGAGGTCCTCTAAATAACAATAAATAAATAGTTTCTGTGCATTATCTCTAACTAAATAATTACATAAAATTCAAACCACACAGCCAATAAAAATAATGCTATTAAAATAACTGTAATAAAAATGCTACATTAAAAGTGATACATAAAATAATAAATAAATGACATAATAAAGGACAAACAATTTGAGCCATTCAGAAAGTCAGTGATTCTTTTTTACCATAAATAATTACATTTGAAATGGCTCAATACTCGTCTTCACAAGTTCACAAGCACTAATTCTCACCTAGAATTGTGCAGGCTGTTATTAGTCTGTCCCTGTATTTAGGCTTGTGACACACAGGATTTCTACTCAGATCCAGTAGTCGCAGTTGAGACCATTGGCTGAACGCTGTCTCTAACTCCTGAAAGCGTAAATAAAGGCATTACATTTGACTCTTAATCAGTATAAAATAAAATCATTAGTAGACAGAGAGACAGAGAGTAAAGGACAGTAACATCTTTTCCAAATGCTCCAAATGAAATTTTGCATGCTGGAAAAAATCACGAAACACTGAAGAGATTTTGAAGATTTACCAGAAGATGCGCATAGTTAAAAATGATCAGGGCGACAAAGCATTAAAAAACAAATTCAACCGAAAATTTGGAGGGCAAACAGTATAAACAAGACATCAGCTTGTTTTAATAAATACTGCCACTCGGACTGTGTGACTAACAAGTTCCCCTGGGCAGTAGTCCTCAAGCATGTTGCCTGCAGTGTATGTTTATCTAAGGACACATTAATCCAGGCTGGAAATATGAATACTCTCTGGACACGCTCTGATTGTTCATTGCCTTCCTGTCTCAACTAAAGTGCTTCCACTTTTCAGTCCGCGTGCAATCAGCTCTAGCGGGACCCCAGTGAGCCGCGCGCTCTCAGGCTTTGATAAATGATCGTGTCAGGTCTGTCACTCTGAGGGCTTGGCTGGGAACTGCCCAGCGCCAAATTGCCCTCCCATGCGCGGGAGTGCTGAATGCACTCCTGACTGGGCTCCTTCCAGCCCCACACTGGGTTAATGATGGCCAGTTATGAACCTGTATTTGACCAGCGCTTCGATCCCTATCTGCACTGTCTGGCCGTGCGCCACTAACAGCCTCTGCAGTACCCATTTGTCACTCGGCTGACTGCCTGTCATAATCTATTTTAAAAATCCATAATGTTTCCTCTGGAATTGGACCGAACTGCGTAAGGCAGGAATTGATCCTTTGGGTGCTGTCGCCACTGAATCAATAGTGGCAAAGGGGTTGTATAAATTAAAGGAGATATCTGCTAAACATGAAAGCTTCCTCTGACACATGGATCACTATTATCGGTGGCAGTTGCTGAGAGAATTGCCTTTTGTGCTGTTGGACAAAGTTAGCGAGGTGCTTGACAAGGTTTTTTACTCCTTACACTACGGCAGAGTGTTCCTTCGCCAATCTTTTAGCCGCTGAATGCGTGATATCGATAGGGCGGAAAATCCCTTTTCCAAAATAGGTTACTTTTCAGCTTTAATTTCACTAAATGTTTGCCTCAAATGGTTTTTTAATACAAGGCTGAAGTTGTAAGGGGCACTGAGTGTATTTCAGAGGAAAATCAGTTCAGGGGGAAGGAGGAAAACTTGTGCTTGTTTAAATTGTCAGCAGAAGCTGTCCCTGGAGACCGGCCCGCTGATTTGTTGAATAATTCTGACCCTGTGCAAGTCTGGAGACTGCTGGAAGGATTTGTAGGATTAGGTTTTTGCACTAATCTCCCTCTATCATTTCACACTTCATAGGAAGATACAACTTTGTCATATTGAAACAAAATGTAACTTTTATTGTACTTATAAAATTAATTGAGTATCGTTTTTATGGAAAATGGAAAATCATATTTACCTGTATGTCCTGTAGCTGGTTATCAGCAGCAAAAAGATGGGTCAGTTTTCTGAGAGGGGCCAAGTCCCATATCTCATCAATGTTATTTTTGCAGATATTTAAAATGCACAGAGTTTCCTGAAATGATCAAATATAATATTAATATAATTAATAATGCACTTTAATTTTGAAACCAGTTCCACTTCTGGTGAATCAATGAAGATTTCACTGTGGTAGTAAAAGGAGAGCATTTAGGATTTTCTTTTTTTCGGGGGGGAAAATTGGGTGCACTTACACGTGCAATTTCATTAATTATCAAAATAAACAAAATTCTCAACTTTTCGGTTTGTTTTCTCATCGCCTGGGCGGTAAACACTCCCTGTTGATTTGTCAGACAAGGAGGCAGCCACAGAGACCTCTTTTAATTTTGCACAGAACTGCTTTGATACACATCTCGGTCCAGGAGTCGTACGCCGCTCTTCTGATTCTGACAGCAAAGCTTCTGGACACTGTGCTATGTCAATCTAAATATAAGTGCACGACACTGAATTTTCTTTATTTTTTACTGCTTGTTCAAATTGCTTAGTTAAAATGAGCTAAACCAACACAATTGCTATACATTTTGTCCTAACTTAATTTGATTGTGTTCAATCCACTAAAAATACAAGTCAAATTGAAGTTTACTTAATTCGTTTATGATGAGATTACATGAATGATTTGTGTTGCATTAAATTGTTAGTTCCCAGCATGCTTTGCAGATGGCTAAATGAAGAGAGAGTAAATGTTATTCTATAGGTTAAAGTGTTATTTTATGCATTTTTGAGCAAGATGAGAAAGAGAGAGACTTGATTGTGTTTAATCGTGTTTAATATTCAATTATGTTAGAATTATTAGAATAATTTAAATTACAGTGGGTTACCATTGTGGAGAAGAACGGAGCATCTGCTTAGGCTCTGGACTAAAACAACTAATGACAGAACAGCATTTAAGATGCTAATGTGTGCTGTTACTAGCTAAAAGTTTGGCAAATTAGCTAGTGCAGTATTATAATTCAGTTGTGTAATATGAAAGTATATGAAATTGACGAAAGAATATATGAAATTGAATGCCTGAATCATGTCAGGGAGTCATATAAAATTCACTATGAGACTACTTAATTGGGTCACTTAAAGATGCACTATGTAACTTTTCCATAAACTAGACGTTGCCTATTCAAAACAAAGGCGTAGTTTGATGACGCCACGTTTGAGCGCAGAATGATGGGACATCATATCACATCACATCACAGCCGGTGGAAAAGAATCGGGATAGGACTCGGGCAGAAATCATGTTCATGGATGCAATTATTAACGTTACTGTAGTATGAAGCAGAGCAGAACTGAGTGTTGTGAGAGCTGAGCAAGGCTGCTGGAGCGATTGTTAATAAGAAGAGTGGAACACGCTTCGCGAGCAGCAGGACTGTTATTATGGTATAGTCGCCGGCGGGACTTTTATTATGCCACATCCGCCGGCGCCATTAGATACATCTGAGTGTGTTGAAAATGATGTTATGACGTTACTCTGTGCGTTCGCTCGGCAGATGCTATGACACTTGTTGCACACTGCAGTAAGAGTAAAGCGTTTCTGCAAAATAAAACTGGAAATCGAGGGTAACGCAGATTTGACACAATTGACAGGCGACTTCCTCACACGTCCCGGTTCCTTGGTTAAAATAGCAATTTTCTCACGATTTACAAATAGTTGGAAACATTTGGGATATTGTAAGTACTCAACTGAACAAAGTATATAACACTGGCCTAGTGGTTTTTGGATATTTTACTGAAAAAATGTTACATAGTGCACCTTTAAAATGTATTCATTCCATGATGTTGAAGTTACATGAACAAATTATGTTTAACTTAATTGATTCATGTGGGACCGATGTACACAATTAAATCATGTAAATCCAACACTTTTTTTTTTCAGTGTAGACTTAAGATATCATGAAACAACCTAAGGCTCTTCTTCACTGAGGTGAATGTTAAAGGAACAAGTTACTCACAGAGAGGCTAGAAATGGAACAGGGGTCAAAGACCAACTTTTCTCCACGGGGTAGTCTCTGACCTTCCACATGCAGCTCCTTCAGGCTTTTCAACTTCTCTAATCCCTCCACCACAGTGATGCTGTTTCCTCCCAAGAACCTCCAGACACATTAGTTGGCAACAACAAAATATTAATGTCATACTTCATTTCAATGCAAGCAGGAATGTGATTGAGAAATAATAAATATGCTTGCACTATACTTACAGTTTGGAGAGATTATGTAGAGATGAGAGGTTCTCTATGCAAGATATATTGTTATTTTGCATGTATAAATGTGTAAGGTTTGAGGCAAACCCCAAATTGCAGATTTGTGATATTTGGTTGTCATAAAGGTAAAGGACTGTGAGGTTTCTGCACATCGATAGATCATCCTGTATGTTAAAGAGGGAAAATAATCAATAAACAATAACAATATACCATTCAAAAGTTTGGGGTTGATACGTTTTTTTATGTTTTTGAAAGAAGTCTTGAATGCTCACCAAGGCTGCATTTATCATACAGTAAAAACAGCAATATTGTGAAATATTATTAAAATTTAGGATAACTGTTTTCTATTTTAACATACACTCACCTAAAGGATTATTAGGAACACCATACTAATACTGTGTTTGACCCCCTTTCACCTTCAGAACTGCCTTAATTCTACGTGGCATTGATTCAACAAGGTGCTGAAAGATAGGATAGCATCTTGCAGTTGATGGAGATTTGTGGGATGCACATCCAGGGCACGAAGCTCCCATTCCACCACATCCCAAAGATGCTCTATTGGGTTGAGATCTGGTGACTGTGAGGGCCATTTTAGTACAGTGAACTCATTGTCATGTTCAAGAAACCAATTTGAAATGATTCGAGCTTTGTGACATGGTGCATTATCCTGCTGGAAGTAGCCATCAGAGGATGGGTACATAGTGGTCATAAAGGGATGGACATGGTCTGAAACAATGCTCAGGTAGGCCGTGGCATTTAAACAATGCCCATTTGGCACTAAGGGGCCTAAAGTGTGCCAAGAAAACATCCCCCACACCATTACACCACCACCACCAGCCTGCACAGTGGTAACAAGGCATGATGGATCCATGTTCTCATTCTGTTTACGCCAAATTCTGACTCTACCATCTGAATGTCTCAACAGAAATCGAGACTCATCAGACCAGGCAACATTTTTCCAGTCTTCAACTGTCCAATTTTGGTGAGCTCGTTCAAATTGTAGCCCATTTTTCCTATTTGTAGTGAAGATGAGTGGTACCCGGTGGGGTCTTCTGCTGTTGTAGCCCATCCGCCTCAAGGTTGTGTGTGTTGTGGCTTCACAAATGCTTTGCTGCATACCTCGGTTGTAACGAGTGGTTATTTCAGTCAAAGTTGCTCTTCTATCAGCTTGAATCAGTCGGCCCATTCTCCTCTGACCTCTAGCATCAACAAGGCATTTTAATCACCTTTCTTTCCCATTCTGACATTCAGTTTGGAGTTCAGGAGATTGTTTTCACCAGGACCACACCCCTAAATGCATTGAAGCAACTGCCATGTGATTGGTTGATTAGATAATTGCATTAATGAGAAATTGAACAGGTGTTCCTAATAATCCTTTAGGTGAGTGTACGTTCAAATGTAATTTATTCCTGCGATGGCAAAGCAGAATTCTCAGCATCATTACTCCAGTCTTCAGTGTCACATGAAATCATTCTAATAAGCTGATTGGTGCTCAAGAAACATTTATTATTATTATCAATTTTGAAAACATTTGTGCTGCTTAATATTTTTTGTGGAAACAGCATTTATTTGAAATAGACTTTTTGTAACAATGTCTATGGTGAATACATTAATTTATTTTTAAAAAATCATACTGACCCCAGACTTATGAATTGTAGTGTAATATTTAATTTAATGCAAACTACAATTTGAATTAGAACTTGAAACCTACAATGTCCTCTATACTTTTGTTCGAAAAGTTGATATGGGTCAGTTTCTTCAGATACTGCTGGAGAGATTCACTTCTGCAGGTTTTTGAGTGATTGCTTGATTTTGCGATTAGATGCACTGTCAGGCGGACCATAATGACTCTGTGTGCAAAAATATCACAGGATAGATTTCTCTTCTGCACAGCATGTCAAGGGAATAAGGAGATTTATGAGAGAGCCAAAAACACAAAAAGCAATGCATTGAACATATGATCAAATAGAAATTAGAGTACAAGGGCTGTATTAGTGGGGTCGTATACTCAAAATCCTATCCTATCTGTTTAGTAACCATGGTAATTATACTTAGGAAATAGAACTTTTTCAAATCTTAAAGGGATAGTTCACCCAAAAATGAAAATTAGCCCATGATTTACTCACCCTAAATCCTAGGTGTATATGACATTCTTCTTTCAGAAGAATATAATCGGAGTTGTATTAAAACATGTCCTGGCTAATCCAAGCTTTATAATGGGAGTGAATTGCAGCCCAAAATTTTAAGTCCAAAAAAGTGCATCCATCCATTATATACAAAAAAGCGTAACTGGTGCAACGTATGATGTCGGACGTAACGTAAGCATTTTGAACTGCGAGAGGCATTACACTTTTTTCCTGAGTTGAATACGGAATGCGATCCGATATTTTACTTTATAAAGTTTTAAATATGGATATTTTTCTTACACAAACACATTGATTTGCTTCAGAAGGCCTGTATTAACCTCCTGGAGCCGTGTGGAGTACTTTTATAATGGATGGATGCACTTTTTTGGTCTACAAATTTTGGCCTGCCATTCACTGCCATTATAAAGCTTGGAAGAGCCAAGACATTTTTAATATAACTCTGATTGTAATCGTCTGAAAGAAGAATTTTCATTTTTGAGTGAACTATACCTTTAAGTCAGAAATGAAGATCAGAAATTTCTGTACTACAGAACCTGACCTCTAATGGTTTTAAACAGGTTTTTGAAAGACATAATTGATGCGGTGACCATTATTTCTTTGATGATATGTGCTTTAGAGACAGCATAGTCAATTGACCCGCAAACCTTACATATTATTTTCGAATAGTTTGGACCGAGGCCAAAGGTGAAATAGACATGTGACCTCACCTAAGATTATCATAAAGGGAAATCTGCTCTCCAAAGAACAATAAAACAAAACAACCCAGTAATTACCCTTGATATAGGCCTATGCATTGTCTGTAAGCTTGACCCTGCACATCTGAACACCTTACCAGAAAGACTTCCTTGGAGGATATTTTATTCCATATGCTGAGTCTTCTATCTATATTGTGTTTTCAAGCACAGGCGATGAACACTAGGACAGAAGTAAAGGGAATACATACATCAACACACGACAGCAGGTCGGTTTTACACTTGATCTCAGAGCAGCAGACTATGGGGAGATGACACGGAGAGCCTCTTAAAATCAATAACTTTCTGTGGTTAAACTCCAGGGAACTGGGTGAAGATGGCAGTTTGCCAATCATTATAATATATTGCAGTAAATTTAACAATATATTGTAATACACATAAATGAGCACTCTAATTTCTAATAAACAATTACAAGCACCGTAGCCCACTGGCATGTAAACAGAAAAGGAACACGCGCTATAAAATAAGCATCTTACCTTAACGTACAAATGCTGTACATTAACTGTCTGTCGCCAGCTATGAACGCAAAGTGTTTCTGCTGTTGCAATATCTTTCTCTTTTCCTCTTGTCTCGGCTTTGTTTAGGAAGTGAGATCTGACGCTGCCATGGCGACGCGAGCGCAAGATCAGTTTGCACGCGCCAGAGTTGTTTCGGAGCTCTAATGTGCCATGACATTCTCACCAGAAATGGTGAAAAGTTTTAAATTCTATGTGGACTTTTTACCGCATGTACTGTTTTTTTTGTTCGATATAAGTGTGCAAGAGTGTTTTTTACTGATGTTGTTAAAAGTCATTTGTTCTACCAAGAGCTTTAGTAGGCCTAATTAATAAATTGTTTAATAATTTATAAATGTTATCAATAATTTAAGTTAGAATGAACTTCATTCATTAAAGGAATAACATAAATGAACGTCCGAGGTCTATGATTTTGATCTTAAATAGAAGCAAACTTTATTGGATTATTTACAGCGTCAGTCTAATAAATTAACATATGAAAAATAAGGTCAAAAAAAGCCTAAAAAAAAAACACTGGTGAGAAATTATTTTTTTATAATATGACGAGATTAATGGACACAATTGTCAGGGAAGAAAAATAGGTTTAAACCAAAACCTGTGGCCAACCTTGAGGGTAGTAGACAATACCTTTAAAGGGATAGTTCACCCAAAAATGAAAATTCTGCGATAATTTACTCACCCTCAAGGTGAGCCAAAAGTATATGAATTTCTTTCTTCTGCTGAACACAAAATAAGATATTTTGAAGAATGTCGGTAACCAAACAGAAAAATTAAAATGCTGTCATCATTTACAGTTTATGGGTCCCATTGATTTCCTTAGTATGGGAAAAAAAAATACAATGAAAGTCAATGGGGCCCATCAACTGTTTGGTTACCCATATTCTGTAAATTATGACAGAATTTTCATTTTTGGGTGAACTATCCCTTTAAGCATTTACATGTTGAAATCAGAAACCATGTTTATCAGCTTCAGCTGGTTGAACTGAATATTTTCCCCCTCTCTCTCTCTCGCTCCAAGCTCAAACTGCTGCCCCTAATAATACATATCAGTGCGGCGGGCTCCGGTGGACAGAGGCACTGCGGTGACCCGTGTATTGTTATATACTGTGGAGGAATGTGCTTCCTGAGACTGAGTGACTTGCCTCTATTTATGCATGCAGAGTACTTGGCAGAAAGGAAATGTTGCTTTGGTTGGTTTAGGGACGTAGAGGGGGAGTTCTCCCCTTTTCAGACTCTCCTCTAGGGCATTGAACATGTTTTAGCTCCTTACTGCCATGCTTGTTGAGATTATTATTATAAGGTCCAAAGAAAACATCAGTGCTACCAAATATCTTGAGGTCATTGGTCCCAAAGGCTAGTTTAACATTGTCCTTGTGATGCTGATTATTTGTGCTCATCGCTCGGATATATTCTTTTAATTACATATTTATCATAATTCCTTATTATTTTAAAACATTTTCTTTGGGTTCAGCAAATGAATTGGAATTCCAAGTAACTTAAGAAGACTTGCTAATAGAAAACATACTTTAAAATTAGTTAATGGATTTGGCTGATGTTCCTTCGCTCATGGAAAACATAATATGCTTAGGCTTAGGTTATATCTCATTTATACTCTCAACTCTCCTATCCTTCAAGTATTAAAAATGCTCATCTGGTGATGATTATTAGCATTAGAGTGTAATTTCAGTGGGTGAAATGAAGAACTTGCGCAAAGTGATTTTTGATGACTGCGATTTTAATTTATTTATTCCTCTATGGACAAAAAAAAAAAACACTCTCTTGCTAAAGTTTCAGGCCAAAATCCACAAATTGAACAGACTGTTGCTTTCTGGAACATAACAGTACGTTTTAAAATTAGCACCATGGCGTGGGGTACAGAAATGTGCATGAGGACGACGTCACCACTGTTGTCTGTAAGAAAATGCAGACATGTTAGTGCGCATGAAACCACACAGGCGTTGAGTGTCTGCAGCGATAAAGAGCAGACACGCAGTGCTGAATAGACTCCACTGTATCGAGCTCCTGTTTCTGTGATGCATCAGTGACAGGCCGTAGTGTAACGCTCAGAATCCTGAAGGATTGTGTACAACGCAGAGACAACCTGCACAGGGTCGTCCTGACAGATGCGCTGTGGCCATGCCAAGCTGTGTTTATCTTTGGGCCGTTGAGTTTGTTATTCCATTATGTAATGCTATGACTGGCAAATATGAAAATGACCTCTTGTGGAGCACTGCGGTTTTCGTTAACATGTAAAATATAATGTTTTTAGGGTGTGCGAATGGAATACTGCTATTACAGTGCCCGACACAAGCTGTGGGAAATGGGAATGGTGCGGTACAGTGTTACACACTGAACCCAGAGGAGAATACATTTCAAATGTCTGGTAACATGCGGCGCTGAGGAAAACTCATTTGTCTTGATCTAAAGGACAGCTTTGACGATGAGCTGTGCGAGTTCGAATTTCAGACAAAGACTTTATTTTTGAGCCGCTTACACATAATAAAAATGACATTAAAGTGAATTAAGAAAATATGAAGCAAACGCTTGATGTTCATCAACTAATAAACCCGAACAGCATTTATTTCTTTGTTTAAACAAATGACAAATGATGCAAATATTCCTACAGGAGAATTGCTTTGAATCTTTCAAAGCTGAATCATAACGAACGAACACGTAACTAAGCAAACACAGCATGTGAAGTCATCTAACTTTAGTTCCTTCCAAGTTCAGATGGTAGATGTATTCACTTGATTGAAGAGTTTATCTTTGATAACCTGGGACATCAAACCATGAATTGCTTCAATGGTTGTTTTGCAGCTGAGGAGAAAAGGAAACGTTGTTATTAAAAACATGTTAAAATGTAGTATGTCACTAGTGGGGACTTTTTACACAAACAGAGACTCGTGTTAGTAATTACCCATGATCTCATACACATTTTTTTTTTTAATTATTAAAAATAAATAAATAAATAAATAAATATATATATAAAAAATATTGAAATTGACCATTTTAATCCATTTTAAATAAATTTTAGATCTCAATTAACTTTTACTAAAACAGTTTTTTACAGTTCTGTACAATTGATTTTTGTATTTATCCAAACCTCTGAGACCACATTAAAATTCTGTAATTTAATTAAATAGATAAAAAAATTAAATTAAACTTTTTAGGATTATATCGAAATGAACAGATAAAAAAAAAAGTATAATGCCTCTATAAAGCATTTGAATTATCCAAGTGACATTTGAAAATAAATAAACTTTATTTTTTATTTTTATTATTTAACATTTAACTATTTAACATTATATTTAATCATTTAGCTTTTATCCAAAGCGACTTCCAAATGAGGAGAGTAATAGAAATAATCAAACCAACAACAGGGCAAAAAGTGCTGTGACTAGTTCCAGTTAGTCTAGCACACGTAGCAAGGTTTTTTTCCCCTCACTTATTTATCATAACTGACATTTTATATAAAAAGGAAACACTTAATACTGAATTAATAAAGATTGTATTACCTGTCACGTGTTGCCTTTGCTAGTTTGTCCTCAGATTTCCTATCATGTGTGTCTAAGCCCAGCATGAAACTGCCTCGTCCCAGCTGGGCTTCTGCCTGCTCGAGCTTCTCCGACAAGTCAAACACCTGTCCAGTGGTGTAATCTGCATTCTGAAGGAACAAGAGCCATTAACACCACCATTTCGCTTGCTCTAGGTTAATGCACAATTTCACAACAATACTTTTAAACCTTTACAACATGCCTTTCCCTGATGGTCGATTCAAAAAAATGTTTGAATTGTTTGCTGAAGCCCCCTGAATGAGGTTTCAAAAGTTTGCAGAAGGTGAGGTTGTACACTGCCCAAACGAAGACAGACTTGACTTAAGGTCTCGGTCAGTGGTGACAACATAATCACTGACAGCTCTTCTTCCTCAGTGTAGCAAGTTGCTCTTGACAAGTAGTCAATTTATCTCTAACGCAGAGCTCCGAGGCTGTTGTTTAGATAGTCTACAGCTCATTGAAAGTGTTAAACAAAGCTCATGACAGAATGTCGTAGTCAACAATGACAGGCTTTCAAAACAAATAGGTAGGGAAACAAAAGCAGCATTTACAAATATTAATCATGTGCACAGGTTGTCAACAAACCCCGTCATATTACCAATCTCATGCACATAAAATACTTATACCCTCTAAAACAAAACATCTCCAGGATGATAAAGATAATAATTGTGTTACTATTTTTAATAACATTTTTATTTTAGAAATATCAATATAATAACAAACAGATGAACATTATTATAATAAATAAATGTTATACTTATATTAAATAATTATACAATTACTGAGATTTCCTTACTGTGAAATACACTAATTGGTTACACTTTATTTTTAGGTGTCCTTGATGCAGTGTAATTAGATATTACAGTACTGAGTAATTTAATTAACAACATTTTTTTAATGTGCTTTGGCCATACATTTACACGACAACAGCGTTTTGGGGACAAATGCAAACTTTTTGAAAACGATACCATTATCATCACCATGTAAACTACAAAAACGGTGACGTCATACGCATGTGTATTACGTGATCAGTCTATAGGTGCATAGGGCCATATTTTACCGATCTAAGCGCATGGTCTAAAGCGCATGGCACAAGTGCAATTGGGGCATGTCCAAATCCAATTTTGCTTGTTTAACGACGGGAAAAATGGTCAGCACACCCGGCTCATGGTCTAAAAAGGTTGTCCCAATTCTCTTAATGAGTGTGTTTTGGGCTCATCTCCCATTCCCTTTAAAAGCCAGTTGCGCCATGGCGGAAAATGCAAGCGGAAAAACTGAACGCTTCTCTAGCGAGGAAACGGATCTGCTCGTCCAATGACGCCTGCTTGCTCATCATTACTGCAAATCGGTAGGCTAATTCTGATACATGCAATGACTATCCATTTATATATTTATGTACACAATAATAATTTTACATTTTAATCCTTTAATTTTTCATATTTAAAAATGTTCGTGTGCTGCTGCACGTCCCTGTGTGTGTAATAAGCAGTGTACGCACGTTGTGGCCCCACCTTTAGGCGCATATTACTAACACTCTTTAAATAACAAAAGAAATTGTGTCATTGACTTTAGAACAGGTTTTTGTTGGTCAATGCGTCATTGACCAACAAAAACCTGATCTAAAGTCAATGAAATAAAGTCAATAAAGCCGTTTTCAGTTGCCTCAAAATAGCAATGCGCCAACAACGTGCCTGAACTAGGGCTGCAACTAACAATTTTTTCCGCGAATAATCAGATAAAATGTTTCATGCAAAATGGAATTAGTAACATTTACAGATAAGGATATAACCACTGTTCTCTATACAGATCAGTGGATATAACCTGTAAAATGAATGTATCTGTCATGACAGGGTATGTTAAACGCTAATGCATTAGCTTGAAGCTTAAAATAAAGTATTCTCATGTTTTGGGCGCTTGGATCATGTACCTTTCCCGCAGCAGCTCGCTCTGTTTACGCGCCACTATTTTTAGATTCATTTTGTCCATAGAAATGCGTTATATAGTGCTGTAATTTGGTGCGACTGGTGGAAGTTGGTGGCAGACCCGACTAATCGATAATGAGAATCGTTGTCGATTATTTTCATTATCGATTTTATCGACTATTTGTTGCAGCCATAGCCTGAACACGCCTCGTTTTCATACCAGCGCGCCCATAGGTGCACAGATGGGCGCAAATTAATTTTCTATTTAAACAACGTGGCGCAGGACATTAAAATGATAACTGCATCGGGTTGAAACTAGCAAAAAAGACTTGCGTCGCGCTTGGCGCCGCATTGCGCCAGGTGTGTGGATAGGGCCTATAGTGTTTCTTTACAAAGTGACATCGCCAACTACTGGCCTGGCATGCATAATACAGCGTTTTTAGTTGTTTTCGCGGATCCATGTGAGCGTGATCATTTTGACAACGTTGTCTTCTGTACGCGACAAACTCAAAAAGAAAAACATATTTTTAGTACATCGTCTTGTAAACGTACCCTTAGATGCATGTAATTATGCATAATTTACTGTTATTACTTCAGTACATACATGTAACATATGTAACA
Source organism: Romanogobio albipinnatus (assembly GCA_023566225.1). Taxonomy (NCBI): domain Eukaryota; kingdom Metazoa; phylum Chordata; class Actinopteri; order Cypriniformes; family Gobionidae; genus Romanogobio; species Romanogobio albipinnatus. The sequence continues at coordinate 27,759,232 of CM042260.1, read as the reverse complement.
AGGACACTGTAAAATAATAATTTTACACCAATAAAAGAGAGTGCTTACTGTCAGCAGACTGGAGGAGCTCAAAGTGTTGACCCAATACTTATTCCACAGCAGCTCTAGGAGTTTGCGGTCCAGGGAAGACTTAAAATAAGCCACTTCTAAAGCATAATACCTAAAAGCACAAAACAGTTTATAGTGAAGTTCCTACACAGTAAAATTAAATAATTTAAAACAAGTATTATATAAGCACAGAAAAGCTTACTGTTTGCAGTGCACTCCAAAATCCTCAATCTTGTTAAGAGGTATAGTCTGGTATTCAGATGGACCCTCATCTGGAGGCTTGTAACCCTACCGTTAACATTTAAATATGTGGTGAAAAATCTTTTCAAACTCATATAAATGAATAGACATAAATATAAAATACTACACGGTTACAAAAACTATTTACTGATTACCTTCGGATATGTCCTGAAAGCTCCAAGATTGACCTTCCCTGCGGATATAGTCCTTGTGGGATCAATCTGAGAAGGATGAAAAATTACAAGGACTGTAATAAGCAAAACAGTTCACTCAAATATAACAAATAAAAACACTGAGCTGCCAGTTTAGCAAGTGAAAGTTATGAGCATCAGCTTGCTATTTGCCCTCGGCACAAAATAAGCAATAGCAGCGAAGGGTAAACTGTATAATGTATCAGTTACAAAGCCAACAGCAATTAATCAGAAACCACTACAAATGTCACCAAACTGGGGTCAATTATGGATCACTGATATTGATGAATTTAAACTGATACTTCAACAATTTCATAGCGGAGCTATTTTTCCCCTCTGCCTTTAGAGATTGATGGTATCACGGTTTGCAAAATCAGCCCTAATGCGAAATAAGCAACCAGTTAACATTTCCAACAGCACTTACCACAACTGCAACAAAGGGCTCTTGAAACTGCTGGTTAAGCATCTGAGTGCTGACATCTATGCCTGAAAGCCAGCAGCCGTATCCAGGATGACTGTGGTACCATCCAATGGCATTCTCCAACCGCCCCACCTAAAATAATTCATCAGAATTAATAATATTTCATCATATACTGGTCATGACATTCATGGGGAGTTGACTCATAATATATCTATATAATGTACAAAATGTATATCTTAGTTCCTGTGACTGATCACTATTTATTTAAAAATTGATTTAATAATAACACAGAAAATCTCACAATTCAATATACACAATGCATGGATGGATGTTTACTATTTTTAAATCACCTTTTTGAATTGCATTTATTTATTTTAAGATGGTTATGTGATGTGAGAAATTGAAACAAATTTTAAAAGGGAAAATATTCCATGTAATCTCTCAATTAATTTTAGATCATGAAAACTGAAAGCAGTATAATTATAAAACAATTAGTAAACTAATATGTTTAGAGGAGCATAGCATATTGCGCCACACAAATTCAGCATTCACAATGTATAAAGAAGTGAGTATCATATTTGGAAGCAAAATGTGGGTTTATTCTTATTAGACAAATCTAATATGAATATTTTAGAGAATCTATTTGGTTCAGGTACCTGTTTGGCATTCTCTATATAAGCAGCCATGTATTCATAGGCTGCAGCCTGAGCATTGACTCGTGTCTCTGTGCCCTCCACGGGTAGAGCAAAACTGTCCATGATGATCATGGTCTCTCCATCCACCTTCCCCAGCATGAGTCCCATCACCTCAAGGTTTCCTCCAGAACGGGCATGCATCACCATCTTCAACAGTGCCAAAGCTGATATCTTGCAGTACTTAAAATAATGATGGCTGTAAACAATAAACGCAGTATGGAGAACTGTGGTACTACTCATTCGAAAAATATCTTTTGAGAAAAATTCTTATGTTGTTGTATACTCACTCTTTAGTCCATGGTTTGGCCGCCAGAATCTCTTGTTGTTGTTTTTTATCATACTTATATATTTCATCAATACTCTGAACTTCCTGCATGCTGTTTGACAGCTCCCATGTCTTCATCGATATGCTACTGCCAGCCATAGCTAGCTAGAACCGGGTTTTATGTCCAGATGAACTAGAACGAAGTATGTTAAATACCACTAGCAAATAACGATATTGAAAGTACTAGATAATAGATCGGGTGTTTAGTTTATCTAAACATTTAAACGCAGCATTTAGAAATCATTAACGAACCTTCTGCTGTATCCCTTTACAAAAACCTACAACTCTCAAACCTGAGTGAAGCTGGCTAACATACGCGTAACTGAGGAATTATATCGGTGTCAAAATAAAAGTCTCACCGGAACGCGTATGCGGGATTGTGGAATGAATGGGTGTCAAAATAAAAGTTTCATTGTTGCTATCTATCTATCTATCTATCTATCTATCTATCTATCTATCTATCTATCTATCTATCTATCTATCTATCTATCTATCTATCTATCTATCCATCCATCCATCCATCCATCCATCCATCCATCCATCCATCCATCCATCCATCCATCCATCCATCCATTTCCTTTAAGCATTTTATTCTCAAAGAACACGTCTGGATAGACTACTAATTACTATTATGGGCCACATAAAATGTGAAAATACTATACTATATACAGTATACTATAAGTTCCTGATGAAAATTTAAAGAGCTTTTTAATTTTATGTTCCTGTAAAGATAAATAGACAGTGATGTTTTTAGATAGCTTCTGTAAAAAAAAAGAAAAAAGGTCACAGTATAATCAAAGGCATTTAATGTAATTCATTTTATAGTCAGAAATATCTGACATTATTTCAATATAAAGATTTTTCCTATCATTTGAAATCACATTTGTAAAGAGAGAGAGAGAGAGAGAGAGAGAGAGAGAGAGAGAGAGAGAGAACTCATAGGTAAACTCCTACAGTTCCCAAGATGCATTGCGAAGATTTCCAGTTCAAAGGTTACCAATACAAGGAAGTGAAAAAAGTTCTCAGTTAATCTGTTTACAAACTATTTGGTTTAGCAGGTCATAAGCCAAGTTGCTCGCCATACACATTACAGCACCTTAAAACAAGATTATGACGCGCTTTGTTTGGAAGCTGTGTTGTCTCATGTAGACTCGTGGTCGCTCATGCTCTGCCGGGTTCTTTCATTGACAACACTGATATAGCGCTGATATATTTGTACATATTCGATTAAGCGACTTTGATTCTGTCTCAATCTGAAGTTTGCAATAAGGTAAGAATATTTTTTATCCAATTCATACTATTAAACCGATTGTATTATTTCGTGTGCAAATGTTACTTTTGAGATGGATATATTTCGGTCCTTTTGATGTACAGTCATGTAAAATCTGTAAGGCAAAACTCTAAAGACTATGAAAACAACAATGTATTTCAAATGTCTTCCTTTCCTTTTTCTAAAGTCAGTGCCACAGGTCTGACAGCAGACAAAATGAAGATGATGACCTTCTTCATCGTGGGACTCATTGTCCATGTAGTCTTCTTTCTCTCAATATTTGACATCTATTTCACGTCCCCTCTTGTCCATGGAATGACACCACAACGTGTCCCTCTGGCCCCTCCGGCCAAGCGCTTGGTGCTCTTTGTGGCAGATGGTCTGAGAGCCGACAGTCTCTTTAAGCCAGACAACGATGGGACAGTCAGGGCTCCTTACCTAAGGTGAGGAACATGGGATAATCTTTGTCCTGTTTACCAGAATAGTTCAGGAGCCTTTTTTTTAGTGATTGAATGTTTATTAATAAAAATATTACACACACACAAGTTTACACACAAGTTTACACACAAGTTTACACACACACACACACACACACACACACACACACACACACACATATATATATATATATATGCTGGGCAAAAATGTATCGTGATTGATCGTATCCAAAATAAAAGCTTGTGTATACATATTATATGTGTGTGTACTGTATATAATTATTATGTATATATAAATACACACACACATGCATGTATACATTTAAGAAATATTTGCATGTATATACTGTATATATAATTTATCTTTATATAAATATATATATATATATATATATATATATAAATATTTTTTTTAAATACAATTTTTACATATTTTTATTAAATATATATATGCATGTGTGTGTGTGTGTGTGTGTATTTATATATACATAATAATTATTACATAGACATATATTATGTAAACCCAAACTTTTATTTTGGATGCGATAATTTTTTCCCCAGCACTAATATATATTCACTGACATATGTTAGTGAAAGTATAAATCTAATACAACAGCTGTATGACAATAAATATAGTTTATGCCTCTTAAATATAATTGTTTTTGTGTAAATAGATTTAACTTGTGCTTCCTATTGTTTCCTGTCATAAGGAGTGTGATTGAAGAGGGTGGCACATGGGGAGTGTCACACACGCGAGTCCCTACAGAATCACGGCCAGGTCACGTGGCTCTACTAGCGGGCTTTTATGAGGACGTTAGTGCTGTTGCCAAGGGTAGGCAGTCATACATGTGTTTGTGTATAACCTATATGTGTATAAACTTAATAATGCGTCTCACATCTCTGTGCTTACAGGCTGGAAGGAGAATCCGGTGGAGTTTGATTCAGTTTTTAATGAGAGCAGAAATACTTGGTGTTGGGGCAGTCCTGACATATTACCAATGTTTGCTAAAGGTATAACCACACACCTGTAAGTAGATATATGGGAGTATAATGACCTTATTCGGTAGCTTTACTAGCATGTGTGTTTTGTAGGAGCCACTGGAGACCATGTGTATACTCACACTTACCCTCCAGAGCGGGAGGATTTCGCCTCCACTGATGCTTCCAGACTTGATACATGGGTATTTGATGAAGTGAAGGTAGGATACTTAATGTGCTTTTATGCAGTCGCTAAAGTTACAGACGCCCTGCACAACTGTTATTTCTGTTATACTTATTAGAGCATTACCCAGCATTTAAGAAACTTCTGTTTGAAAAATCTTAAACAGTTGTTTAAACATGCTTTGTCTAAAGTATTTCAAATAAAATGCCAAAATTTTGGATAATTATTATGCATGCATTTTTACTTCATATTAATCCTACTATTAAATACATATATACACAGTTTTATTTTAGTTTTTAATTTTAGTTTCATTACAATTTTATTCGTATTTTGAATAGTATTAGTAATAGAATTAGTATTAGCTTTTATTTGTATATTTTTCGCTTTTATGTTAATTTAGTTTAATTTTTTGTCATTTCGTTACGCGCTTTTGTCATTTTATTATTTTTTTACATTTAAAAAAAATATTGCTATTTAGATTTAATTTATTTTTTATTTTTAGTTGTTATTTACTTCCAGTTAATAATTTTAGTGCTTCAATTTAAACTTTATTCAGTTTATTGCCAAGGCAAAACGTCTTATTTAATCTAATTTAATTATCTAATGTCTAATTTAATAATTAAATTTAAATTTATTTCAAATAAAATATTTTTAATTGTTTTAGTTAATGACAATAACCCTGATAATATTAATGATAATAATAACCCTGATAATATTAATGATAATAACCCTGATATTCATAAATACATACATATATACATACATACTACTGTTCAAAAGTTTGGGGCTGCATATATTTGATCTAAAGACAGTAGTAAAACAATCATACTGTGAAATATTATAACAATTTAAAATATATATATATTTTTCTATTTAAATATATTTAAAAAATGCAATTTATTCCTATGATGGAAACGCTGAATTATCAGCAGCCATTATTACTCCAGTCTTCCGTGTCACATGATCCTTCAGAAATCATTATAAAATGCTGATTTAAAAAAAAAAAAATGTTTTCACTGGACTCCAACTTTTTAATGATAGTGTGTGTATATTAATTATTATAAATATACTATTATATAACATTATATAATAATAAAATAAGACCCTGAAATCTTGTAATAAAGAATAAGGGAATCTGATTGTTAATTATCTTAAAATTAAAAGTAAAGATAATTGCCTTGCTCAAGGACACACTGTTGATGACCGCTGGGATAGAACCAGCAACCTTCTGCGTATCAGTTCAGTGGTTTAACCCATTTATTTCCTTTTTTGTTAAGGATTTTCTCAATGTTGCCAAAAGCAATGAAACACTGCTGAATAAGGTACATGAAGAACAGAATGTGTTTTTCCTTCATCTTTTGGGTATAGACACCAATGGCCATGCCCACCGGCCCATGTCAAAGTAAGCTAAATACATTTCACCACCCAAAATATTGCAATGTGATTTACAAGACCTTTTTACTTTTATTTGTTTTATTATCTTGTGTAAGGCCACTTCCAAACCATGTTTGTTGTAAGATAAATTGAATTGTATCATAGTATAATGCGTTAAGATGTCTTAAACTGATAGTTTACATGTATATGTATATAGAAATGCATATAATCAAATCACCTGGACACCAGTTTTACCACAAGGTGGAGCTACTACCATTATCAAAGCCTCACATCTATTTTTTTCTTTGGGATGTCTGTGCTTATAGGGAATATCTAGAGAACATTGGCCTGGTTGATGCTGGTGTCGCTGAAATTGTCACTTTGATGGACGACTTTTATGGGCATGATGGAAAAACAGCTTATGTTTTTACGTCTGACCATGGCATGACAAATTGGGGTAAAACATCTCTCTGACCTAGTCTTTGTAACTTTAAAGCTTTATAAATCTGTGACAGGAAAACTTTGTTGGAAGACCTCTGAACAAAGTCATATTTTTAAGAATGAATATATTTAGCCTGATTTATATAAAGTTCAAGTCAGCATTTTGTGTAAAAGAATATTTAATTTATACGAGTATGTGTTTTATAGGATCTCACGGTGCGGGACACCCATCAGAGACGCTGACCCCACTGGTAGCATGGGGCGCTGGGGTTCAGACAGCACAACGGGAGGGCTTCCACAAATATGATGATAATTATTTAAAAGGTTTGTTTAATGGCCCTTAGTTGTCTTACACCCCTCGGTTTCCATCAAATTAGTTTTCAGACATCATTTAATAGAGATTCAGGCATCATTAAACAGCAGAATTGATTTTGTCAATATAATATTTCTTCTTTTGTTTCAGAATGGGGGTTAGAAACATACAAGAGAGTGGATGTCAATCAAGTGAGATTTTCTGTCTCATTTACTCTTGAAATGTCTATAAATGATTGAAACATTGCTAATCTGATGTTTTTATGGTATCGCAGGCTGATATTGCTCCACTAATGTCATCTCTTATAGGAGTTCCCTTTCCTCTGAACTCTGTGGTGAGCATGTTTTTTACAGGGCTTTCGGATCCCCAGTTTAAATCATAAAGCAGCACACTTCTACACAGATATGCATGCAGTGGTTATATTATCTTCTGAAGCATTTGTTTCTTTACAGGGTGTCTTACCGCTGAATTACCTGAATAACAGCCAGCACTTTAAGGCTGAGAGCATGTATGCAAATGCTATTCAAATCTTGGAGCAGTTCAGGGTAAAGTACAGGACATTTTGGTTTATTCTGCACTTTTTAAATTTAAAATAACCAGTTATATTTTGTTAATTAAATCAGGTGAAAATGGCGCAGAAGAAGGAAACAACAATATCCTTTCTGTTCACACCCTACCAGTGAGTAAAAGTCAATACTTAAAGGGATAGTTCACCCAAAAATGAAAATTACCCCATGATTTACACATAGGAAGCCATCTTAGGTGTATATGACATTCTCATTTCAGACGAATACAATTGGGATTATATTAAAAATGTCCTGGCTCTTTCAAGCTTTATAATGGCAGCCCAAAATCTGAAGCCCAAAAAAGTATATCCATTCTTCATAAACGTACTCCAAACGGCTCCGGGGGTTCATAAAGGACTTCTGAAGCAAATTGATGGGTTTTTGTAAGACAAATATACATATTTAACGCATTATAAAGAAGAAATATCTAGCTTCTGGCGGATCGCCGTCCATATTCAATTGACAAAAAAAACGTAACTGGCGCGACAATGACGTTGGACGTAGCGTAGGCATTTTGAACTGCGAGAGGCGTTACACTTTCTTTGTAAGTTGAACACGGAAGGCGATCTAGCGGAAGCTAGATATTTTACTTTATAAAGTTTTAAATATGGATACTTTTCTTACACAAACCCATCAATTCACCTCAGAAGGCCTTTATTAACCCCCCGGAGTCGAGTGGATTACTTTTTATAATGGATGGATGCACTTTTTTGGGGCTTCAAATTTTGGCCTGCCATTCATTCCCATTATAAAGCTTGAAAGAGCCAGGACATTTTTAAATGTATCTCCGATTGTATTCGTCTGAAAGAAGAATGTCATATACACCTAGGATGGCTTGAGGGTGAGTAAATCATGGGATAATGTTAATTTCTGGGTGAACTATCCCTTTAAGGAGACATAAAATTAAAAAGCTGGATTGTTCTTGCTTTTTAATATAAAAAGGCTTTAATCTGACATTCACCTTCATTTTGCTGCAAAAAACTGGTAATTCCGAAATTGCCATGGTATTGATGTCAAAATAAGAACCACATTTATAAGATAAACGACAATGTGAACTATAGTATTAGTTTTCACATGTGAACTGGTTAGCTAATCATAACCGAAGTAATTGACGTAAAAGTAGAAACCTTAAAAGGATAGTTCACCCCAAAATTAAAATGCTGTCATCATTTACTCACCTTCACACTGTGTAGTATTTATGAGGATCTATTGACAGAAATGCAATATAATATACATAACCATGTTTTCAGTGGTGTATAAAGACCTTACATAATGAACCGTTATGTTTTTATTACCTTAGAATGAGCCATTTCTATCTACATACACTGCGGGTCCCCTTACAGTGAAATCGCCATTTTGCGCCATCATGTTTCTACAGTAGCCCTAAACGGACAAACTGCTCTACAGAGCGCTAGTCACTCTCTGCTCTCTCCGACATCTTTGTACTGTGTCGGCCACCGTAGCTTCTCTATGTGCTCCAAAAGGGAGGGGTGAGTTGTGTGTGATTGCAATTCACACCCTCACCACTAGATGCCGCTAAAATTCACACACTACTCCTTTAAAGAATGTTGGTAATAAAACAGTTGATGGCAGCCACAGACTTCCATAGTAGGAAAAAATACTATGGATTTCAATGGTTAGCATCAACTGTCTGATTACTAACATTCTTTAAAATATTATCTTTTGTGTTCACCCGAAGAAAGAAAGTCATACAGGTTTGGAACAATATGAGGATGAGTAAATGATGATACAATTTTAATTTGGGGGTGACTGTCCCTTTAAGGTTTCTACTTTTACGTCAATTACTTCTGTTATGATTAGCTAACCAGTTCACATGTGAAAACTAATAATAGATGGGAAAACAGTCTTGTTAAAAATGTTGATTATTCATTATGCAATGTTCAGTCTTCGAGTTTGATTATCTAAGCAGTTTTCTGTTTTCTGTTTCTCACAATCAATTTGTGAGATTGTCCTTTTTGCTTCTAGGCCTCTGATTGACTCTAAACAGATGGATTTTATTCGTCAGGCAAGAGATTTGATCCATAGAGGACAGTTTAATGAAGCAGTAAGTGTTTATTTTTTTTGTCGTCACATCCAAACTGACTTGTGGATTATCTTTATTTCATTTTCCTATGTCTCTCTCTGTGTTTTCCTTCAGATCCTTTATTGTGAAGATCTGATCGCCCAGGCCATGGAAGGCTTGTCATATTATCACACATATGATCGGCTCTTCCTAGGCTGCAGTGTGGTTCTGGGTTTTATTGGTTGGACCTCTTATGTGGTTTTGTTTATCCTGAAGACCCATGCTACCCTACGCAAACCTCCATCTAACACACATATGGTAAGCAAGAGATGTTGAATTTCAACGTGAAGCCTGTTGTCATGACAGATCATGATCATTTTAATAATAATATGGTTAGTGGTTTATTGGTATAAAATGTGTGTTTAAAGGTGTCACATCCTGTTTGTGTTTTGTGATGTTCTAGGTAACCAAAATAAATATAGGCCAGGCGTTCCTGTGTATAGGTCTTCTTGTGGCCCTGTTCTTGTGGGTCCAGTCGAGTCCTTGGACGTACTACATCTACTGCTTGCTCCCTGTGCCCGTGTGGTACTCCATCATGAGGGAGTAAGTTACTTATCCCTGATTTTGCTTAAGGACCCAGATTATTATTACCAGCATTAAAACTATGGCAAATAATTGTTAGGGCGATTCATTATTTTCATGTTATGGCCTATAACTGATAAATTTGATATATTTTATTAAAAAACAAAAATAAATAAAACCCTAAAAATTCTAATAAATCAAACAATTTTTGAATAAATAATTATTTTTTTTTAATTTTATTTAGACATCTTAATGTACAGTATGTAACAATAGGAGAAATCAGCATGGTTAATTAAATATCCAATATCCCCATTATTAATACTATGGCTACTAATTATTAGCCCAATATATATCTTTTTTAAATTCTTTAATATTTTGTCTAAATAAATAAAACATAAAACGTTAAAATTAATGATTTTAAACACTAAAAGTGAATTTAGGCATTACAAAATTACTTTATTTTTGTCTTCCATTTCACCTTAGATAAGCTCATTGCTGACTGGTTTTCAGTCAGTTTTTTATTTTCTTTCGCAAATTAGAATGTGTGCAAAGGATTGTGGGTGATTTGAAGAACGCAAAGGATACACTTTATGCATCCTTCAGAATGAGCTGAATGAAGGACATGAAAGTAAGGCTGTTTTGCAATGATCCTTAAAATTGAGACGTCCTTCAGTGGCAGTCGAGTTATGCAGCCTTACTAGGACGCAGCCTTCCATTTGAGAATCACCCTATATTTTAGACTGAGTCTAAGATGGTATTCTAGATGGTTTTCGCAGGAAATTGCATGCACGTGTATGGTGTGGGAGTGGCATAGGTTAGTTGTCACAACAGGCCAGAAAGGTTGACACGGACAGGCCCGGTTCCAGAATCAAATCACTGAGGGTGCTTCTGAAATTGCTGAGGGTGCTCTAGTAAAGTGCAGAAAAGATAAGCAACGGCTCCACCATAGTACAGTGAGAAATGTATGATTATTTATTTACGTTTATTAAGTCATTTACCAATAATTGGAATTTCAAAAATATTTAGCTACAAATTGTGTATTAATCTATTAGTCTGCCTTTACATTGCTTAATGCGTTACTAGTATTTTAACGTCATCTTCCTGAGAACCAGATTTTTTTTTTTTTTGTTTGGAGCATAACACTTTTTTTTATTATTCCCATGTTATAGGCTATGGTATATCCTCTGCTCTTTAGAGGTCACCAGAACCCCTTGATTGAGAAAATGAAACGACATAAATAGACAAACAATGGGATTTTTTTTTGTTGTCATTCACCAAACAATTTTTATGCTTCAAGTTTTTTTTTTAATCCAAACTTTGTATAAAGATGATTCTCAGTGTTATGAAAGATACAGAATAATTTGATATACCATTTTACTTTATGCAATATGTGTGTAAACATGGCCATAAATGCCATTCCCATTCTATAGGCAATGCATCTATACACTGTATCTAATTTGCATATTAATGTGTTTTAATGTAAAAAGACGTGTAATAATATTTTCATAAGAATGTCTTGTATTTCATAAGAATATCCAGACTTAAAACTGTGTATGTTGTCAGAGAAATTTGTTAAATAATGTCCTCTACAGAGGCAAAACCTCTAATTTGAGTCTCAGGAGGATATTTCCTTCTCGTCTCGTGTCATTTATATTTAGATGTCACTTCCGAAACTTTGGTGCATGCAATTGGCCGTCGGTCCTCTTAGCAATAATAGTTTATTCAATGAATGACTGTAGCCTCGAAAGTGAGCCAAGATCGCTACGATCACTAAAATGCTGTTGCTTTGTCAGTTCATCACGATCTCACAAAGGTCCGTTATAAAAATGAAGTCGTCTCGTCAACAATAAACCTCTTACTTACATCATGTCTTGACTTAGTTTTTTAATGAGAGGTTTCATAAGCCTGCATTAACTCAGCACTGAATAAAAAACTCTGCGTTTTGAGTGGTGAGATTCTGATCGCGTTCGAGAGATCAATCATCTGTGATCAGCTACATTACTCACCGCTGCAAAAACATGCTGTAAATAGATGCATTTGACTCTCTCCAGAACTCGAACACAAATGTACAAATCTGCCAAATCTGTTTTGCCAATATTATTACAGTATCAACTGAGGGTGCTTTTGCTTGTGTTTGAGGGTGCTCTGGCACCCCCGTAGAACCGGGCCTGGACACGGAGCAGCTAAATCTCAAACCTCCAGGAATCACCTGTCTAAAAATAATGCCAATCATAGGAGAGTCTGCTGGCAAAAAGAGAACGTGACAGAGCTCGTAATAAAACAAGAATCAACATTGGCTTGGCTTTTTGGAAAATTGCATTCATTGTAATGCATTATCTTATGTGGTGTCATATTCATCTGCACAGTCACGCAGAGCTGAAGCACAACCAAAACAATGTTCTTCCACAAAATGGATGCAGTTTTGTTTTTTAACCACTAGAGTACCTTTAACTTTAATTGAGTTTGCATGCTCTTTTCTCCTGTATCGTTATATTTAGATTATATTTGCCTTCGTCTTACAATTAAATATCCAATATTGATCAATATATACCCGATATTGACAGATACAAGTACATTTCAAATTTTGGCTAAAAAACATTTTCGTGATGATATTGTGCATCTCTAATGTAAATTAATAAATGTAAAGGAACTAGACAGGCCCACCAGTGTGCAAAGTTATTCACATTGGAAATGGAAATGTGAACACTTAGAAAATCTGCATTTATTAATCACATTCAAAAGTGTAAAATATCATTCCAGGTTTGTTTCTTGTCCTTACTTTATTTTGAGAGTTTGCATGTTTTCTTCTGTGTCACAGATTTGAAACTCTTGCTGGTCTGATTCGATCGATCCCCTCATTACCACTCAGAAAATGCTTTGGATATTTTTTGCTGATTACATTTGGAATTGAGTTACTAGTAAGTGCTTGCTTAACTGTGTGCTAGACATGACTTTAACAAGGATGTTTGCTGTTTTAGTGTTAGAACTGTTTTGCACTTTAGTAAATATGAGGTGTTAACTATGTCACTTCTCATGTCTTATCTTCTGGTGTTTTTAGGTCATGAGTTTTTTCTATCGGGCCATGTTGACCCTGGGGCTGGTGGTGCTGGCACTGTGGCCTATGGTTTCTGGCCTCTATACAAAAGCAAAGGTAAGGTGACTTCAAAGCCTGCTCTGATATGAGGTTTGAAAGGTGTGTTTTTGAGGTCTTGTGTCATTTATGTTGTTGTAGTTCAGGTCACTGAGCTGGATGTTTAGCTGTCTCTTTTTGGCCGTGTTTCCACTGTTGCCTGTGGTGGGACGGGAACCCAACGTTAACTATGTGTAAGCACTCTTTGTTCACTTACTGATCCCAGTACTGTCATACACAATCATTTGTGTTAACTTTTAAACAAATGTATACTCCCATATCAGTGATGCTGAATGACATCAGAAAGGTTCATCTTCTAAATTTGATGTGTTGTACTGCAGAATTTGTGCTGGAGTGCTGACCCTCTTCAACTTGTCCTCATATCTCTGGTCATCATGGAGATCCCCTCCTCTGGTCCGAAGGGATCGTCAGCTGTTCATCTGCCAGGTAAATTTTGCCTGCCTTTTAACACTTTTTCACCATAGAAATTTTGGTGCAGACATTTGAGGTCAAAAGGTTGGGATGAGGGATTCCCAAACTTTGTGGTCAATCAAACCCCTTTCACCTAAAACATTTACTTGAAATAATCCCTGAGATTTAGTTTAATATTTTAATGATTTAACAACTCATTTGCATGTTAGCTGTTCTTTGATGTTGTTAATGGTCACGTCATGCATGTAAACATATTAAGGGTGTGTTCACACTTGGCATGTTTGGTTCGATTAAAACTCTGTTAGTGTGGTTCATTTGAATAAGTGTGAACGCTGCCATCCGAACCCTGGTGCGCACCAAACAAGCGGGCTGAGACCACTGAAAAGAAGGGTCTCGCAGGGCTCGGCGATATGGCTGAAAACTGTATCACGATATAAGTGTTTCATATCGGTCGATATCGATAATTATTGATATTTTTATGACCTATTTAAAATAAGGACCAGGAGAAAAATATATTCCATTTAAACATTAATAACTTCCTCTGATTATAATCCCCTAAATTATAAAGGCAGAAATGTCAACACAACCAAATAATTAAAATGTAAACATAAGTCTAAAATCTCTTAACATTAAGGTGCAGTGCCTCCATTATTTCTTTGTACCGTTTAGATGCTTTGTCATAAGGCACTGATGCAGAGTACCTCTCCATGTCATTTCAAAGAATAGCACAGCGGCGAGCTCGTTGAGTATATACATGTCCCCAAACGGACGAGAGTATAAACAAGGCTTAAGGTGGTAAAACAAGTTTGGTCTGACTACGGTCAGACTTATAAAATCCAAAAAACTGCCATACTGGCGAGCTGACTTGTTTTCCTGTTTTATCAACAATTTCCTCACTCGCTGCGGCACTGATTTTCCACTGATCACTCCATGCCGGTTCTGTTACTGAAGAATCCAACACGAGACAACAATATGGGGCAACCAAAATGATAATGTTACATGATTGACTGTTAGCGTGTCTACGTTGCTAGGTTACCAGAGAGTGAGTGCCTTTGTTCATGCAACCAAACTTGCTTCGCAACCTCTGGTTTCTTCCGACGAAGAAAAGAAAAATCGAATGCATTTTTTTATTGATATCGATTACGTGTCTATCGCAAATACATATTGTTATCGTTTTATCGCCCAGACCTAGGGTCTCGGTCTGTTTCCAAACTATTTCTGGTGCGGTTCGAATGAAATATGAGTGCAACACAAACCAAAGACATGTAAACAACCCTAAAACGGGTCATGATGCCACAAGACGCAACCCTTAAAAGGACCAGAATGCTGAAGAAAATACTATTAAAACTTAATTTTTAGAAAAATACTTTGTATTTAATATTTTATATCTTTATATATCTTTTTTAAAATTATTCAATACAGTGAATGACAGCCATCTGCGGTCTCCCACTGGCAGTTTTAGTGTCAAGTGATTAATTTACAAATGAACTAAAGATAACATCTATGCCTTCATCTCCGAAAACATTATTTTTGTCTTACATTTCAACTTGGATAAGACATGATTATGACTATAACAAGTATGTTTGCTGTTTTAGCACTTTAGTAAATATGAGGTGTTAACTATGTCACTTCACACAGCATTGTTTTGGATGTTCGGTAAGTTCCATTGCGAAATATACATAATAAAAGCTGACCAATCAGGTTGTGGACCTATCCCTATGCCTTTAGGTTTTTTTCAGTATCTAAAGTGAACGCTAAGCAGACCAGAACTAAATGGGGGTTTCTTTGGTCCGGACCAAACAAACCAAGTGAACTACAGCTACCTAGTGTGAACAAACCCTAATATACATACATTTAAAAATATATATTTTTAAAGTTAGTGTTTTATTTATTTTTTATTTTTTTAAATTCATTATAAGCTTTTCATCAACTTACAGACCCCCTTACAGTTCCCTCATTTGCAAACCCCTATGTTTAAAAATAGTGATCCAGGATACGGTTCTGTAAAGAACTGGTTCAGGCGAGCTGGAGAAATCCAGAACATTAAATTAGACAGAACAAGAAATTAAGGCAGATGTCTCGCCAAAAGAACTAGGCACAGAACAAAAGACAGGGAGGACACAAGGGCTATACAGTGAATACACTAGGAAGTAATGACTTAACAAGATATACAATTGGCAATTAATAAGAACATCAAAATAATTGCCTTTGAAAACCCAAAAGCACATGGAAATCGAACAAAAGATACTCAGTAGCATTAAAGGTTCATATGGGCTCCATTATGGTTCTCAATGGGTATAAAAGAAGTTTGACCTATTTTGCAGTTGTAAACTGCAATTGATTGTGTATAATTTGTATGTTATAGTGCATTTCCTGTTGCTGATTATCTCTCAAGCATGTTCTGTATGTTTTGCTAGTAAAACCAGAAAGGAAAAATCAAAACATGAGTACTGTAGATTACTATTTTACACCCATGACCTCCTCACTTGCTCATTATCATCACATTACTAAATAATATAAACCATTTAAATCGGCACGCCCGGCATCTAAATGTAACCCAATTTAAATTGATCTGGAAAGCTTTTCTGCATGCATTTCCAGATGGTGCTGGTGGTGCTGTGTACTTATACCCTGACCAGCACCCACTCCAGTCTGCAGCTCAAGCAAGGCCTGCCGCTCTTCAACCAGATCGTTAGCTGGTTCACACTAGGTTTGTCATCTCCATTTCCCTGATGCTCTATTACTGATGTAGACTCATTGAATTAAAGAGGTAGTTTACCCAAAAATAAAAATGTTCATTTACTCACCCTTATTTTTTATTTTTTCAAACCTCTATGACTTTCTTTGTTCTGTGGAACACAACGTCCATACAATGGGGTCCACTGTTCTTTTGGACCCCAACATATCTCAAAAGGAAGTCATACAGGTTTGGAATGACTTGAAAATGAGTAAATATGTCAGGAACCTTTGACCTTAAAGGATTAGTTTACTTTAAAATGAAAATTCCCCCATGATTTACTCACCCTCAAGCCATCCTAGGTGTGTATGACATTCTTCTTTCAGACGAATACAATCAGAGTTATATTAATAAATATCCTGAAGCTTCCAAGCTTTATATTGGCAGTGAAGGGGTCCATTGAATTTAAAGTTAAAAAAAGTGCATCCATCCATCATAAATTTACTCCACACGACTCCGGGGGGTTAATAAAGGCCTTCTGAAGCGAATCAATGGGTTTGTGTAAGAAAAATATCCATATTTAAACCTTTTATAAAGTAAAATATCTAGCCTCTTCCAGACCACCTTCAATTTTCAACTTCCATTTTCCATTTCCTTCCATTTTCAACAAGAAAGTGTAACGCCTCTCGCAATTCAAAATGCTTGCGCTGCGTTATGCTTTTTCCGTAAGTTGGCTTGGAAGTGTCAGGATATTTATTAATATAACTCTGATTGTGGTTATCAGAAAGAAGAAAGTCTTATACACCTAGGATAAGTAAATCATGGGGTAATTTTCATTTTAAAGTGAACTAATCCTAGTTTTTTCAGTATTAATTAAAATACTTTTATGTTACCCTGGCTTAAAGTGCCCCTATTATGCCATTTTAAAGTTTCCTAATTTAGTTTTGGAGGTCTCCAACAACAGGCTTACACACATCAAAGGTCAAAAATCTGTTTAATTTTCTCATTATATACATTGCACATCACCACAGTGTTCAAGGATTCTCAAACAGCATGATGGATGAATCGGTCTCTCTAAATCCCTCCTTTCTGCGAGCCTACTCTGCACTGATTGGTCTACCGCATACAGCGTGTATTTCGGAAACACGCAGCACATTACCATCCGTCCGTAGGCTTCCTAAATTTCAGCGATTGTACGCACTGTAAAAGCAGTAACGATGACAATGATTTTACACCAATCCCAGCGTGAGTCTGAATCGATGAAACATTGGAAGAACTAGTTATTCAACCTAAACCTTGAGCAGGATGTTTCTCAGTGATATACTCAGTTTGAGGTACATTATGAGATGTCTCAACTGTAATTCCTCACCCTCAGCATTAACAAGTGTGCTTCTATCGCGGTGAACATGCGGGAACTGTAACAATAACAGCGCATATGTTAGCCCAGCTCTAATGTGAATAACGGATGTAAGTTAACATTAAAGTTTGCAAAACAAATCTTGCTCCATCCTTTATCTTTACTATAAGTAGAAATTATTACAGACAATCTGCATTAATAGACAGAGTTTTAGGTAATACTGCAGCCCACAGCTGATTTACAGTAGTATTTCAGTAAGACGGTAATAACGCAAGTTAGCCGGTTAGCCAGATACCTACACAATATGAAACACAATAAACACATTGTAGAGCACAGCGACATTATCATCTTCTTTCAGATTTAAAACTTTGCAGGATGTTTTTATAGGGCTGTGCGATTTAAATAATAATCGAAACCGAAATTCAGAACCTCTAACCAACGTATTTTTCCCTTGTCGGTTACTTCGGTTTTAGTCATGTGACTCCGCCCCATTCGTCACATCAAGTGCAGTTTGCAGGCACACAGAGAGATGCAGGAGCAGTTATCTTTGTTTATAGATGCCCAGAATCACTATAGTAACTGCATCTTTTAAACAGTTTATACAGGTAAGTTAATTGCCCTTTTTTTTAGGGTACGCGCTGCCACACACACACACACACACACACACAGACGGCGCACGCAAGCCTCGAAGCCAGATCGCTTTCACTTTCGTCCTCATACGGTTTGTCAAGTAAATGCGTTTAAAGGCTTGAACATTTAAAGCGATTGTGCACTATTCAAAAACAACAATACGGAAAACTTATCCGTTCAGTGCTCAGCTTTTTTCTGTTACACAGAGAGCCGTGTCGCGTCTCTGACAACGCGCGCGCCCTGAATGCAGACCTGCGTCCTCACAAAGCTTTGCCATTTGTATGTGTTTTAAGGCCTGCCAGTTTGCATATTAAAGCGATTTTAGACCATCAGATGTGTATTATGTTGAACTAATGCCTGATATATTGTGACAAACGAGCACTCAGACAGAAGCTCGCACATCACGTGAAGATCGCACGCAGAGAGCATCACAGAAACGCAGTGTCAACGCTGTTCTGTGACTAAAGTAAAGTCACTAAAGAAGCTTAGAAACCCAACCATTATAGGCATATATTTTACTACCTTGAAATAAGTACAAACCACAGCTTCATAATGAATAGAGACGGTATGAGAAATTCACACACACAATCACGGTGTTAATTTATCTGTATCTGATCTACAACAAGCAGAAACCTGCCCCATAGACAATAACTGCTGGAAGTGAACTGTTTCCTTCAAGTATTTTAAAAATCACAAAGAAATGCACTTTTTCATTAGAAAAAAAATTCCACTTTTAATAGTAGAAAATATTTACAGTAAAAACCTTATCAGGAACTTATTCCAAAAACTTGGAATAAGCAAAAAAGCAAAAATAAATAAATAAATAAAATAATCGCTAAATAATCGTTCATTAATCATAATCGAGGTAAAATGTTAAATTAATTGAGGTTTTTATTTTTGGTCAAATCGGTACAGCCCTATGTTTTCATTGGCTTAGAACTGTTACACACTACATGAAAGGTAATTTTCAATTATCCATAATGGGTGCACTTTAATATGCAGCGTCAACTATAAATAAGCTGTTTTGCATTTTTAACCAATGAATTGCACTTCTTCTTTTCTTCCATCCTGTCTGTACTTCATCCCCTTTTCTCTCATGCTTTCTTTTCAGTTTCCTCATTTTTGATACCATTATTGAGTTCAACCAGGCTCTTTCAGAGACTGCTGAGTATCCTGATGTCATTGGTGTGTGTCTACCTTCTTCTGAGCACAGGGTAAATAACACTGACCTAATGCCATCTTATCAGAATTTAAGTGTCAGTGCTAATTTTATCAGCAGGTTAGATTTAGTCAAATTTTTCTTTTGAGGTTGTCCATCAAAGGAAATAGAATTTGAAAGGAAACCACATAGTGCGTGCAGTGAGCAGTTAAGTTGCAACAGTTTTCAATTCAGCAGTAGTGGACTGGTTTGAGACGGTTTCAACTACAGACAATACATTCTAATAAATAAAACAGCTAGATCGCATTGTCTTGTCATTTAATGTAGTGCATATTTACATGTATGAGTATTATCTTTAAGCATATTTTTTATACACAGCGAAAATAGCCTGCGACCGAGATTACAGAATCGGCAGTTGCGGACTGGATAGCATCGTAAATGTTTATATGGTTGTCAGTGAATGTGACACTATATATCATTTTGATTTTTAATAAGATTTTACCAATAAATAGGCAATAAACCTGGGGCCTATACCATGAAGCCGGTTTAGCTGGCTAGCCAGATATGTTTAAGCTTAGTTTGTGCCAATCCTGGGTTTTAGATACTATTAAAGTGGTTTGGCTTTTAGCCATGTTCATCTCCATAGTAACTTGCGCTCCATGGCTAACCTGCTCCGGAGCAGGTTATGTTCTGGATAAGAGATCTCAAACTGAAAATGGACCAATCCGCTGTGAGCAAAGTGACACGCCTCTGATGCAATAAAGTTTGTGACTCTGGAGTCACAAACTCAATAAAATTTCTACTCCAAATGAAAGGTCACTAAATGGTTTTTAAAGACTAAAGCATCTGGCTTTTAACAATGCTTATTTATAATAATAATAATAATAATAATAATAATTTTGAATGATTTGGATATCATTTATGTAATTATTATACCCTTAATCAATTACACATGTATCATTTTAGTTCATCAATCATTAATAGGCACTTTGTTAAAATGAATATATATAGCCTTTATGAAGGTCATACAAATAAGCTATAAATCAATAAATAAAGCTATAAAAATTACTGCATGTGAACTTAAATGTTCAATTTTCTCAATATATCAACTAAACTAACTTCATAACTTTTACTTGCATTGAAGTATAAGATTTTTCTTTAAGTTGTCCTCTTTCATAGACAGCTCTTTTCTTCTTGCTGTGAAATTTTGTTTAAATTCTTAGTATTGTTCAATCATGTAATATTCTGTAGAAGAGAGAAATGTATCTTGCTGCTTCACTGATCCACAGCATGTGATTGGCTGTTCACTACTGATGTCACAGCTAAACTCCTAAACTCAGGATCAAAGCCTGAGTTGACTGAGAAAGCTGCTGATCAGCATCATGGGACCAACAAAGCCTGAATAGATTGGTTTGGTCAACTCGAAACTAATCCTGTAACCCTGAGTTTGTTAAACTACCATCATGGTACAGGCCCCTGGTGTCCTCCATGATTCCTGTTCATTCCGACAACAAAGCACTTGAATGGAACAAGCATATAATCACGACTTATGAAATTTCCGAACGCACGCGAAGGCAGCATTAAAGCGGCAGACAAGCACGCGCTTAGAATAAAGAGAACAACTGGTGTGGACGCTAAAATAGTTATCCTTATCGTTCTTGGTGTGAACTTTATTCTTTATTCTAATAGCTATTTGGTTTGTGTTCTGTGAAGGTATGAAGCTCTTTTCCCTCCGGTGCTGTCATGGCTCATGTTTGCATGGATCAACATTGAGCAGGAAACTATAACCACTCAAGAAAGTTCATATCGAACTGAGGTAATGCTGTCCCTTCCTCTAGCAGGGTTTTTTAGGGGCTTCCCTTCAGCCTCTATGAGTAATAGCTTCAATAATTGTCTTTCTATGTCTTTTTTTTTTTTATTATAAACTTGCATACCACAATAGTACAGCTTTTTCTTTACTGATTATACCATTTCCTGTTTTCTCAGCTCTCCAGCATTGATTTTGCTGAAAATATTGACATTACCAAAATCAGGCAGCTGAGACTGGATGACATTCGGAGATCTTACTTTTTTGCATTCTTGTGAACTACAGACCTTTTGATTAGTGTCTTATAATTGCTAATAAATATTTTTAATGTTTACAATCCTTAACTGTTTAAATAGGTGTTTTTCATAATAACGGCATTCTTTGGCTGTGGTAATATTGCCTCTATCAACAGGTAAGCTGCTTGATAACAAAAGTGCTATAAAATAGACTTAATATATAATGCATAATATAATTATGCCTTGATCTACCCTCACAGTTTTGATCCAGCCTCAGTGTACTGCTTTCTGACCGTCTTCAACCCATTCATCATGGGCGGCCTGTTAATGTGGAAGGTATGGGACTTGCTCAACCTTAAAGTCCCTGTAAAGGCAATTCTGAGATTTGTTTCTAAACACATTATTAATGTTAGAAATGTATTGCTGAAACATGTTACAAAGACAGTGAACTGTGTAGTACTGAATTGTGGAGTTAGACCATTTTTTCACCATTGCTGTGTTCAGGATTTTTTTAGGCGGGGCTAAACCGGTGGCTCGATGATGCACTGGAGCCACTGTGCATAAGGCCCCTCCCCCTACACTATCATAACTGTCGTTGATGCATTGAAGCCACTGAGCCTGGCTCCTCCCCTAACATTATCATAACTGTTGATGACGCACTGGAGCCACTGTGCATATGGCCCCTCCCCTAACATTATCATAACTGTCGATGACACATTGGAGCCACTGAGCCTGGCTCCTCCCCTAATATTATCATAACTGTTGATGACACACTGGAGCCACTGAGCCTGGCTCCTCCCCTATCACTAACATAACTAGAGCACATTCGCATCAGTTTGCCTGCTCGTTACTGTCAGTACCGTTGGTTACTACAGCCTACAACTTGGTTTACAAAACAAAAATGATGATATCAAGAAGAGGTGGATTAATTTTATGAACAGCTACCTTGATGGAGACACCTGCCTCTGCAGTGACTTTGCACCGGATAGTTTTACTAACATTCATCGGAGACTAATGTAATTCACTGATAATCTGCTGCAGAATGGGGCCGAATCGATTATCTCCCGCCCGGGCCTTCATCCATCCGACATCTGGTGCCCTCGTGAGCTGTACATGAGTGTTGTCTTGTGTGCTCACGGCAGCTTTCCCGCGAGTGGGCGTGGCTTCAGCGCCGAACAGCAGACACGCCCCCAGCGTTTGAAAGCATAGAATGCTGGTTATTTTTTCAAGTTTTTGATAAGCCATTTTATTTACTTGGTGGATTTTTTTTTATGATTCAAATTTGTCTGGGTGGTTAATAACACATTTGTCTGTGGTGTGACAAACTCAGAACACATATTTAATTTTGACTTTACAGGGACTTTAAAGGGATATTTCACACAAAAATGAAAATGATCCCATAATTTACTCACCCTCAAGCCATCCTAGGTGTATGACTTGGGCTTGGGCTTCAAATTTTGGGCTGCCATTCACTGCCATTATAATGCTTGGATTAGCCAGGACATTTTTCAATGTAACTCTGATTGTATTCGTTTGAAAGAAGAATGTCATATACACCTAGGATGGCTTGAGGGTGAGTAAATCATGGGCTAATTTAAATTTTTGGGTGAACTATCCCTTTAAAGGGTTAGTTCACCCACAATTGAAAATAAAGTCAGTAATTACTCACCCTCATGTTGTTCCAACCATGTAAGACCTTCGTTCATCTTCGGAACATAATTTAGTATATTTTTGATGAAATCTGAGAGCTGTCTCACTCCTCCATAGGCTTTCAGAGGGAATGAAACTTGATGGCCCAGAATAGTAAGTAAAAACGTCATTTAAGGAGTCCAAATGACTACAGTGGCTCTGTATTAAGTCTATCATGCGACGAAAATACTTTTTGAGCGGAAAAACAACAAAAATAACGACTTTATCCCACTATTTATCCCACTATATACTCTCTGACGAGAGTTTGCGGGAGTGCCACGACGCATGCGCGAGCTCAAATTGAACAATAATAGTGGGATAAAGTCGTTATTTTTCCGCTCAAAAAGTATTTTCGTCGCATGATAGACTTAATACAGAGCCACTGTAGTCATTTGGACTCCTTAAATTACGTTTTTACTTACTATTCTGGGCCATCAAGTTTCAGTCCCTCTGAAAGCCTATGGAGGAGTGAGACAGCTCTCAGATTTCATCAAAAATATACTAAATTATGTTCCGAAGATGAACGAAGGTCTTACATGGTTGGAACAACATGAGGGTGAGTAATTACTGACAGAATTTTCAATTTTGGGTGAACTAACCCTTTAAGTTTCAAATTGATGCTAATTTTTTTATTAGTGCACAACTATATGCATCTTTCCACTGTTTCATTCTCTTTTAGGTTTTAATTCCATTTGTAATTGTGATGTGCACATTCGAAAGCATTCAAGTGTCAACGCAGCTCTCATCACGAAGGTACTTTCACAATGACCGTGTGTAGACTGACCGCTTCTTAAAGCATGTGCTATATTTGAGCTCAAGCCCTTCATAGACACTTCCTTGTTCATCAGGACTTTGGAATCAAGAGTTTCTGATGAGCAATTTGGATATATGATAAATATGATAAGTCCAATTTGGATATGTTCCTATGGAATCTTTATAAGAAGAAAAAAGAGAAGGAAATTGTGGCCATGAATGAACAATTTGTTCCCCTGACTATGTCAGCACATTTGACTAATTAGTTCCCTTGTTTTGAGTAAATAGCATGCACGTCGCAGCAGATAATAAATCGTGGCCACGTTGTACTAATTTGTTACATTGTTTTAGTTGAATCAAAACGAGGGAACAAATTAGTTCAACAAATAATTTGTTACATATTTTTTTACCCGCATGTCATGTGCAGGGCTCTGTATGTTCCTGCATGGGTGGAACAAAATATTTGTGTATATATATAAATAAAACATTATTTTGCATATGTTTACATGAAATCTGCATTTGTTTTATAGCCTTTTCCTCGTTGTGCTTGTCATTTCAGACTTGATGGCACTGGTAAGCTTATTAACATTTTTTATTATTGCTTTTTATTAACCATTTAATTTTATTATTGATTTGAACTCTTCTGTTCTTTTTCACCAGCACTTCTTTTTCTTAGTAAAAGATTATGGAAGCTGGCTTGACATAGGAACTAGGTGGGTTAACTGTATTATTTTAGCTTCCATCTTGTTATCAATGTGAAACACAAGCTCACTTTTGGATTGCGTCTGTCATTGCATGTGTGCAAATGCAATGCACATATTGCACAAATATGATCAAATGTTTCCTCTGTGTTGCAGTATTAGTCACTATGTCATCGTAATGTCCATGACCATCTTCCTCATGTTGCTGAGTGTCATGACGCACATTTTAACCTCCAAGAGAATCATCATCGGACAGAAACGAAAGATGCACTTTAGGTGACGACCTCACACCTGGGACCTCCCTCCTAATTTTTACAAGGTGCATAAAACAAACATTCAACTGCACAATAATATGACTGATGTTCAGCATGGTTTTCCTGTTTCTGTGAATTTCTTAACATCAATATTACTTAAGACATATGACTCAGCATCTTAAACTGTAAGAGGAAGAAAAGTGATCTGCTATTAATACATATATTGAATGTGTAGGTATTTTAGTTCTGAGAAGGGTTGAAGGGAAAGTACTTGATTATGTCTCTGTATATGTACATGATTTATGCCAAAGGTGAGGAATGTTACGATACTGATATGTCAGCTGATTTGAATCGGGATCTAATTCTCGGATGGTATTATGATAAATGTGTAGTTTTATAATACTGTATTTTTAATATTTTTGTGTAAAATTATTTATTTACAATAAACCTTTTACATTAAGTGTCATTTAAACGTTTTTATAAAATCACAAAAATTCTCGACCTTTGACAATGTCAGCACATTGCCAGGTTCAAATAAAATACATAGGAAATATATACTACTTTTCAAACTTTTGGGGTCAGTAAGATTTTTTTTTAAGGTAAAGGACAGATTCAATTCATCACAAATGACAGTTAAGACATGTACATTTCAAATACATGCTGTTCTTTTGAACTTCATATTCATCAAAGAATCCTGAAAAAGGTTTTCACACAAATATTAAGCAGCACAACAGTTTTCAACATTGATATTAATAAGAAATGTAGCAGCAAATCAGTATCTTAAAACAATTATTAATAACAAAGTATATTAATAAATATAAGAAAAAAAAAAATTAAAGCCACAATATGTAATTTTCCGCCGCTAGAGGTGTTTTATTGAAAACAAAGGTATCGTTTGATGACGCCTTGATTTGTTGTATGCTATAATGTTACTCTGTTCATTTGCTCTGGCGGGAAGTAACCTGGTTGCCTTAATTTAAAAAAAAATGTGTTAATACAATGAAGGAAATTGGTTTAATATATAGAAACTCAATATTATTGTATCTAAACCACATCAATTTAAAAATGTTGTAATAAATCATGAAAATAGCACAATTTTCACTGCATTATTACAAATAAAACACACAATTCCGCAATATGCTTACAAAATCTTTTAATAATATTTGAATAAAGGATGATGTCGATTCTCAAATGTTAATTGTATTAACTCAAATTTGTAATTTCAATGAACTCAAAATTTTAAGGCAACCAGGTAACTTGCTTTATAATATTTTTTTTACAGTGTAAGAGACACTTGTTGCACACTGCAGTACGCTAGACCGATATTAGGCATGGTAAAACATGGTACTCGTGGTAAATCAAGAAAACGAGATTTAAACAATAAGACTTAACTGTGTTGAGCTATAAAACAATGATTTGTTTTCTGTCGATGAATGTATCCAAACTGTTGCTCACCTGTCTAATAAAACACAATATATTAAAGCGTCTTTGGGGTTTCCATGGTTTCTACAAAATAAAAGGAAATCAAGGGTAACGCAGGTATGATGTCATTGACAGTCGACGCATGGACACAGTCCATGTGCTGGTAAAATTGCTTATTTCTCTGGATTTAAACATTCTTGGAAACACTTGGGATAATGTAAGTACACAAATCAACAAAATATATAACACCTGTGATTTTTGAATATTTTAATCCAGAAATCGTACATAGTGCCTTTAAAATAGAAAGCAGTTATTTTAAAGTGATATTTTACATTATTTTTACTGTATTTTTGATCAAATAAATGCAGCCTTATTGAGCATAAGACATAAAAACTTGAGTAGTGTAGCTTAAACATAACTGTCATTAAGACATGCGTTACATTATATACATTTTATTTACTTACATGTCCTCTTACATAAATATTGTTGTATTCTGTTCAAAAACATAAATTTTTATCCACATCATCAATATCCATTAATAACTTTCTGCTTGAGCACCACCCTAACCCCCCTCCCCTCCCACTGCAGCTGTTACAAACAAGAAAACCACAAACCTGCTTTTCATCTTAAGTCTAGACAAAAGAATGGAGTGATAGTAAGATTTGATACCTCTAGTGATAGAGATCATTTTAAGAGGCACTAATATAATATATTCAGACAATAAAGAACAGAAATGCTAGATGGCTGTGATCTTGCAGTATTTTATCATAACTGAAAACAACAGAGAGGTTGTTTGGCAATGTGACTTTCGTTGTTTTTGAGGTTGGCCATGCTCCTAAAGTGAAGTTTCAAATGTGCAGCAGCGTGAATCATGAAACACCCAGCAGTCCAGCCTCCTCGTTGAGAGCGTGCTAAAATAGTGGTTACTAAACGAGTTGCAAAAGCAACAAACACATTACCTTACTTCCTCATATGATCTGCATCTCCGACTTCTGAGTTGCTGTTCTGAGGGTACGTATCTTTCTTCAATCTCACATTAAGCTGTTAATTTTGATTATGTAAATGGATTTGAACATTTTAAATGCACTGCGTTTGGCTTTAGTTTGTGTTTTTGAAGGCAAAAGAACCACCATAGATGTATACGTTGTGACTTGGCACTTTCAAAGGAGCTAAAATTATTATTAGTAGTATATTTAAACGAAGTATTCAAAATATTGCAAGGAATGCAATGAGGGTTTACAAAATACAATGACTTGTACATTAGCTGTCCTATAGTACATTGTAAAAAACACTGTAATTGGTAATATTTAACATTTTATGCATTAACTTGTCAACTAACAATGAGCAATACATTTGTTACAGTATTTACAGAAGCTTAAATAATATTTAGGATTAATGCATGCGTTAATGCATATTTTTTATTGTTAGTTAATGTTAACTGGAGTAAAACAAATCGAACCTAATGCTAAGATGATGCCGAATAGAAAACACCCTTTTGTCCTTCCAAACTTGTATGACTCTCATTTCCCCTGTGGAACATAAAATAAGATATTTTGAGAAATGTGTGTGTTGGATACCAGCATTCTTCAAAATATCTTCTTCTGTTCCATAGAACTGAGAAAGTCATACAGTTTCGGAACGACATGAGGGTGAGTAAATTTACAATTTTCAGTTCTGGGTTAACTATCCTTTTTGAGTTTGTTGCATCTCTTTGGATACATATTGATGCAAAATCTGATAAAACACCAAAAACTCAACATTTGATTTTAATGATTAAAACATGTGTACAGTGTAATTCTGAGGTAACTAAACCAGGGTCACTTTTCCACATGTTAAACGACTTCGTCACACTTGTCTTTTGACTTCCAGTATGTTGTCTCTCTAGGGACCATGACGATGAACACCACCACAGCTGCCAACATCACCAGCCCCACAGTGACATCCAGCCCCTCAGCCAACCTCACCGAGCCCTTCAGAGTCTCCCTTATCGTCATCTACACTGTCGTGCTTCTGGTGGGCATCACAGGCTTGACCCTCATGATCAGCTTGCTAAAAACCAACATTCGCTCCTTAACCACCATCGCCTTTTTGAACCTGATGGTCGCACATTTTCTGTTCCTGCTCACCGTGCCATTCAGAATCTACTACTACTCTGTACAAAAATGGGCTCTGGGGTATGGGATGTGTAAACTGGTCAGCGCAATGGTGCATATTCACATATACATGGTGTTTACCATCTACGCCATCATTCTTACCCTCCGTTTCCTGCATTACTACAAGAAAACGCAACGCACTGAGTTCTACAGGCGGCTGCACGCGCTGGGCGCGAGCGCTGTAGTGTGGTTCCTCCTGCTGCTCATCATGCTACCCCTCGTGCTGTCTCAATACGGGGGAACGGAGACAAACGACATAGAAATAAAGTGCTTCCAATTTGGGAACATTATACAAGAAAAAGATGTCGTCAAAGCCGTGAACATGATTCTGTCCATCTTTATTATCAGTGTGTCGTGTATTCAGACCTGCATCCAGGCGATCATCCTGCACACGCTGATACGCAAGCACGGATACGCCAGCCGCTCCCAGCAGGAGTTTTGGGTCCAAATAAAAAACCTTATATTTGTACTTATCATGCTGACCTGCCTGGTACCGTACCACCTTTTTCGGCTGAAATACCTGAACAACATTGAAAAGCTTTATGCGATTAATGAGGTGTTTCTGGCCATCACGGGCCTTACGTGTTTCGACATGCTGACGTTCACTGGGAAGGGCGTGTGTCAGGTGTGCTGAACCTAAAGCCGCTATTCTCCACACCATCAATCAGGGTCTGCAGGTGTGAAAATGGACACTTTAGAAACTTTGGAAAGTCAGTAAAGGGGAAAAACGTTAACTTATAATGGGAGCCAAACGTTCTTTTAAAAAAAGGTCAGCTGCTGCTCCTTAGCTCCATTTTTAAAAGAACGTTTGGCTCCCATTATAAGTTAACGTTTTTATCTGAACGTCCAGTTTTTCTTGGTTTTGCAAACATTTAGGGAACTTTCTATTTTTTTTCTATTTTTTTGTTGTTGTTGTTGTGTTTGCATATTTCGCAAACATTAAGGGAAAGTTACTTTTGTTCTCTGAGCGAATTGTGAAACAAGTAGTAACTGTTCAACTAAAATGTTTCAGAAGAAAATGTGACATTAGGCTGTGCCAAAACCATGTCTTTTCAACACAGCTAACAAATGTTTAGCTGTGTTGAAAAGACATGGTCAGAAATAGGCCTAGGCTACACGGAAAGCTTCTAATAGGTTGAATGCACTTGAGTAACATAAATGTACATTTCAGTAGGATACATACAGTATAACAAACATAGCATTAGCTAGGCCTACCACAGTATCTTTCAAGACGTGTGACATCCCAAATGAAATTGTTGAGGAAGGCCTCTTAAGACTTTATGCTTTTGAGCTATAAGTAGTATTTGCCTTGTATTTAAAAATCAATTGAACAGCGAACTTCTGGCAACTAGCCTAATACACTCTAAAAAAAAAAGGTTCTATATGGCACCAAAAAAGGTTCTTGGCTCGTAATCATAGGGGAACCTTTTTAAGTGCTATATAGCACCAATTTTGGTTCTTCAGTGGTTCTTCAGAGGTTCTTCACCGGTTCTTTGACTAAGGTGCTATATAGCACCGCTAACTATGGTGCTATATAGCACCGCTACCATATACAGAACATGTTAAGATACAGTGCTTTATAGCACCAAAAGTGGTTCCTCTATGATTACGACGAAGAACCATTTTGGGTGCCATATAGAACCTTTTTTTTTTTTAGAGTGTAGGTAGGCTATATTAATACATAATAATATAAGTAATTGTTGTAAAAATACAACTCAATGAATGTGAGGCTTAAGTTTAATCTCGTTTAGTAAGCATTTTAATTGGACAAAAATGGATGGACTAAAAATCACAAAACTCTTTTAATTCAGGAGTTATGAATCAATTTCAGCTTGGAGACATACATGTGAGTCTCCTCGACAAAAAATATCACACAACCCTTTTGACTGAGTTCTTTAAAATGCCTCAATCCCCCAGTTATTGCCTATAAAGTAGCCAACGTGAGCAGCAAAAATCCACGAGTGATACAGGGTTGGTTTCATTTCTGGGGACGATTTTAGATAGAAGTCGTGTACATGTATGAGTTTAAAAACGTGGCTTTATGCACAGCTGCACTACTTCCTGAACTTCAGCCAGCTCCTTTGTGTCCTGTCTGCCATTATTGGACAAACTGATTAATCCAGGTGTGTCTGATTATTGCTGTTGTGACTACAGAGGTCAGGCACACCTGGATAAATCAGTTTGTCCAATAATGGCAGACAGGAAACAAAGGAGCTGGCTGAAGTTCAGGAAGTAGTGCAGCTGTGCATAAAGCCAATTATCAGACAATGACCAATCGATGCTCGACCTCTGATTGAAAGACATATAAGTAGAGATCTGTCGCCCTCTTCTGGTAAACTCGGAGAACGTCAAAGACCCGTCCGGAGGTTAGGTGAAATGTAAAATTACAGTTACTTTAAAACTATGATTTGGGTTATTAGCGTTCAGCCAAATTGTTTATAAGCTGGCTTTTTATTATTTATTGTCTGTTCAAAATACAAAATGTATATTATGTAGGTTATGTATGAGATGTATTAAGTAGGCTAAACATCAACGTCTAAATTCAAATGTTTCTACTTCTATTTAGGCTTTGTACTGTACTTGTTCTTGACGTCGTGAACCCACGCGCAGGTAACACGATTCATGTCTTCTGTTTTATTGGGGCTAGTTACTGTTTAACATCTCCACCCAACTTTCAGTTTGTTTAGTAAATCGATCTAATGAGAGTCTCCCCCAACACCACCAAAAGTATTATCCAATGACATGTTAAACACTTCATGTACTCGCATTTGCTCTCTGTAAGAGCTAAACATCATATTTATTAGCATAAAAGTTTGACCCATGCTCGTTTGTGTTTTGCTGGATTAATGCAAATCGTTGTTGGACGCGGAGAAGGTAAGACCAGATGAGAGAGTTTTGAGTTGCGGTCATATTGAAGTGTGGGCGAGTTAAAAAAAATTAACCGTTTGTTTCTACATTTTACCTGGCTATGTAGGAATGTAAAGAAGTCATTACTAACCTAAGCTACATGGTAAAATAAATTCGCTCGGTTTGAACAAAACAGGCTGTGACGTCAACATTCGTGTCTTTTTTCTTATTGACAAATACAAATGTATCCTGTGTGTTTCTTACATAACGTTACAGGATTTGAAGTTGTGAGCATAAATAAGCAGTGCTTATATTAAATTATTACTATATTTCATTTTTATAGTCATTAAGTAAGGTTTATAATATGCTAAATTCAATCTTTACAGAATTCTCTCAATTATATTTGCATTGTAAATAAATTACTTTAAATGGTTGCATTTTTTCATTAAAAATAGGCTGTTATTATACGTTATATAATTATTATACACAATTGCCTAAACAAAAGTCATATTAAACGGCTGTTTTAATACAAAACTGAATGTAGTCAACCTTGATACTGCAAGTTTTTCCCAGTCCTGGGGTGATCTTTTACTTCTGAGCCGTCGTTTTATTTTGATTTTGAAATCGTGTGATAGAGCAACTAATGTAGAGTATATTGCAATAGGATTTTAAGTAAAGTAGTCTCTCTGCATTGGATTTGTTAGTAAGGTGTAATGCAATTTATTGAAAGTAAAGGACATGAAATAGATGCCCTCACTAGCAAAACTCTTATCACGTGAACATTTGAGCACTTCCTCATTTAAACATTGTTTGTTGGAGTGAAGTTAAAATGTAACCTGTGCGGTGTTGCTTCAGAGTATCCATGTGCTTATTGAATCTAATGTCAAATCCTTAAAGTCTGGTTTATTTAAAATGTATCTTTAGCCTCTGTTTATACAGTAATGGTGCTATTCGGTTTGACTTTCTATTGTAGATTTAAGTAGCGTAAGGCAGTTTTGTCCAGAGACACCTGTTTGGTTTCCTTTATGGCTTTGCACATGCATTGTACAGGGCTGTCGGTGCTGCACTATTGTTGTTTTTGTGACGTTTTTATTCTTATTATTCTGCCATAAAATTTTTTTTTTTTGTGTGTGTTAGGTAAACTCTTAAAGTGATAAAACGACCCCCATTTTCATTCTAAACCTGTATGAGTTTCTTTCTTCTGCAGAATGCAAAATGAGATATTTTGAAAAAAATTGGACCCCATTGACTTTTTTATTCTTGTGTTCTGCAAAAGAAGGAAAGTCACACAGGTTTGGAAGGACATGAGGGTGAGTAAATGATAACAGAATTTCCATTTTTGTGTGAACTATCCGTTTAAGAAAAATGTCTCAATGACGCAAAGTATTACATTAAAATGTTAACATGCAAAACAGAATTTGTGTCTGACAAATGTAAATGATGTCTATGCTATAATTGCAACAGAACTGCTGTAACTGAGATGCCTAGTTTTTAAATATTAATTGAGCATTAACCTATAAAAAACAACATTTAATTATGCAACTTCATTTTAAGCCATGACGTGTCTCAAACTGATTGATTTACAACATCTTGTTTACAAAAGGAAGCTCCTAGTTCTCCTAATGTGCATTTATAAATGCATTGTTCTGCAGTCCTTGCCATATTTTGGTTATGGGGTGGTGCATTGCTTTTTAAGACTGTCAATTTGCCTGAGAATTGGGCCTGTTGGTTGGGCTCCACCAATAAAACCTCTGGTTTCTTTCTGGAGCAAATGGGGAATACTGTTATCTCTTCATCCTTCTGATAAGTATAGGATAAGGGGAGAAGATAAGTTCTGTGCAAGGAGGTGAGGAGTCTTGGCCAAGGCTCCTCCCTTGTCTTAAAAGATGACAAATCAGCATTCTGAAGAGATGGTCAACTTTATGCTGCTCTCAGTTCTCTCTCCTAGAGACACTGTCCCAGGACGACTTTAAGTAGGGATAGCAAGCCAGGGATGAAGTTTTCACCAACTCCTCTCCCTAAATCCTTGTTGGACATGGATGTAGCCAATTACTGCGAGGGCCTAGACCCGAACTATAGCACACTGGGCTTTGAGAATGCAGAGGTGCTTTATTGTGGTGGTGAGTGCTGTGCATTTTGTCCAAAAATATGTTTTGAAGTACATTTGAAGCAGGTGGGGTTGATGCTGCTTGCTGCTCGAATTTTGTGTTTGCTATAGTATCGTTACTGAAGCATTAACTAATATAAATTCTAACTGATGGTTTGGTATGACTGACTTGCACGTGTCTGGAGGGGACAGGCGCTGTGTCATGGCTGGTTTAATAGCTGTCTGAACTGTCTGGAATGATTTGTCCCAGCAGAATCATTTACCTCCTAAAGGAGATAACTGTTAGCTAACTATTTTGAAAGTCTTTCCATTCAGTTTAAAATTCAACAGAGGGTTTCACTCAAATCCTGAGAAAAGAGTTCTGAGTCTCAGGATTAGAGACAGGGTTCTCCATGGGTTGATAGGTTGGGAAAAAAGACAAAACGGGATATATTTAAGTGTAAGTTTAGTATATTTTGTACAACTTCAATGTCAAAGTGATAGTTCACTCAAAAATGAAAATTCTGTCATCGTTTACTCACCCTCAAGTTGTTCCAAACCTGTATGAGTTTCTTTCTTCTGTTGAACACAAAAGAAGGTATTTTGAAGAATGTCTGTAACCAAACAGTTTATGGGCCCCATTGACTTTTCCCCCCCATATTATGGAAGTCAATGGAGCCCTTCAACTGTTTGGTTAACCATATTCTTCAAAATATCTTCTTTTGTGTTCAACAGAAGCAAGAAATTCATACAGGTTTGGAACAACTTGAGGGTGAGTAAATTATGACAGAGTTTTCAATTTTGGGTAAACTATCCCTTTAAATCAAAGCAATAACAACAATTAACTCATATAAGAGGATGGACGGAATGGATTTTGAGGCGTGAAATTAGCTTTTTTTGCACTTCTTTTCCAAAAATAAAAGTACATTTACTAAAGGGACAGTCACCCTGGGGCATCATGGGAAATATCTTTGTCAAGAGTGCAATGTTGCCACTTCTAACTTTTAAACCTAAGCACTTTTGGTTATCCATGGTCCATATCTTTAGCCACTATAAGTCATCACAATCTGACGTGATTTATCCAGTTCGGTTCTCCATTAACCTAATGTTGGATTAAAATTGCTGAAGAGATTTCCCAGTTATCTTTACAGTTCTTTACAGTACATCTAAACACAGAGATAGAGAAAGGTCATAAATAACTGGAATAGAAGCTATTTAAAGGCAAACGCACACTCTCTGTTGGAAAGCTTGACAAATAATTATTTGGCTCAACTTAATTCAGATTTTCCTAAAATGAAACAAATCAATACATTTACATTTATGCATTTGGCAGATGCTTTTATCCAAAGAGACTTACATTGCATTCTAGGTACACATTTGACATTTTTGTCAGTTCTTACACAAATACACAATTCACTTTATGTTGAGAACTGAGTAAACCCAGTAAAATTAGATCTGTCATAACTTGACTGAATCTGAAAAAAAAGTGTCATATGGTAACATTTACATTAACTGATAATAAAAAAAAAAGTACACTACTGAATCACCCTCACTCAGTCCAGTCCCATGCAAAGCAAAGCATGCTGGGAACTGAAACTTGTCGAAAGAATGCAAATAGATAAACTAACCAATTTAAATAGGTTGCACACTGAAATTAAGCATTGTGTTGCATTAGCTCATTTTATTTAAATTGAGCAAAAAGCAAAACTCACATTTTGAGTTGATTACATTGTGTATACATCTGGGCATCCTTCAGCTTTCTTTAGCCATCCTGTGCTTAAATGGACAGTTCACACAAAAATTCTGTCATTTACTCACCCCCATATCGTTCCAAAACTGTATGAATCTCTTTCTTGAGTGAAACACAAAATAATATATTTTGAGAAATGTCTCAAATGTTTTTTTTATCCGTATTATGGAAGTCAATGGTCACCAAAAAGGTTTGTGTTCCGCAGAAGAACGTAAGTCATGTAGGTTTGGAACAACATAAGAGTGAATAAATGATGACAGAATCTTAATTTTTTAGCGAATCTCTCTAATTAAGCCCATAAAGCTGGGAATATTGTGAAATAGTTTTCCAACTCATTTCTCATCGTTTCATGTTAAGTTCTATAGCACCTTACTCTGAAGCTAAATACTTCAAAACATGCTCGGCAGATGTACGAAATTGCCTCTCTGAGGCCACACGTGCCCTTTGCATTCAAATGATGTTTTATTCTGAAATGGGAAGGAATCACTTTGGGAATAAACTAAATCAGAAGAGATTGCTTTCAACCCACATTAACATTTATCCACGAGATGTCAATCTCCATTGAGTATCTGTCTATGCGATAAAACAGAGGCTAATCCTAATTAAGTCTGTCCTACAACAGCAGGAGGCTCCAATCAGTCTCAGCGCATAAAAGCCTAAAGTCCCCTGCTGCATTTCTTTTGTTGAAATGTTATGATTTTGGATGCACAAAGGAATGATTGATTTCTCATCCTTGTCTATATGAACAGAAGGGTGCCACTCTCTGTAGCATTAGAAGGTCTTTTAGGATGAGCATCCTTTGTTCACTTATGCAGAACTCTTCCTTATTCTCCTCGTTAGCTCTTATGATTGAGAGACCGAGTAAAAAGGCCGAGATTTGATAGACGTGTCGTGCTGTAGCTTTTATGCTCTGTGTTTGTTAGTCTCTAGCTGGGTTAGCTTAGCATCTAGAAACTTAGCAGCAGTAGATTTCCACTATTTAGTGTTCTCTGTGTAAAATAGACACGATTCTCTATAAAAGTGAATCATTGAGCCCTCACTTGACTGAATGAACAGTTGTTGCAACTTGCAACTCGAACCAAAGTGTTCAGGTGGTAATAACATTGTGTGTGATGATGTCAATCCTGACTGTCCGTGTTCACAGAAAACATGCCGACAGAGCCCAACATCAGACAAGGAGAAAATGGCGTGAGCTCCAACTGCGCAATCTGTGGCGACAAAGCCACAGGTAAACATTATGGCGCCTCCAGCTGTGATGGCTGCAAAGGCTTCTTCCGCCGGAGCATCAGGAAGAGTCATGTCTACTCCTGCAGGTACATCACACATCCAACTGAGATGTCCACGCCATAAAATGAATATTGTGTACTGAAAATCATTTTTATGTGGGAAAGGAAACGTGTTCAGTGTTGTTTTAATAACATTTATGAATAGCTTTTATTTTAAATGTTCAGTTTTCACTTTATTTTTTTGTTTAGTTTTAGTATATATTTTAAAATATTTCCTCAATTTATTTCAGTTTGCTGAATTAGTTTGCATTTAAGTTTTTATCTAAAATATTTCAGCTTTATTTTTATTAATGAAAAGAAGTTTAAGTAGTTCATTTTTAAATAAAACAAACAAACATGGTAACACTTTACAATAAGGTTCAATTTGTTAACATTAGTTAACATGAGCTAACAATGAATATATCTCTTAAGTATTGTTCATCTTAGTTAATTCCAACATTTACTAATACATTATTAATATCAAAAGTTGCATCTAATAATATTATTTAATGAACCTGAGCTAACATGCAATATACAGTTATATTTAACTGACAAAGATGAATAAATACTGAAGGTACTTTATTGTACAGTCCTTTTTACATGTTACGTGTAGTTACTATAGTAATAACTATAAATTATGCATAATTATATGCAACTAATCCTACAACAAACCTAATCCGGTAACACTTTATGTTACAGTCCTTGTTACATGTACTTACCTTATAATAACAGTGAATTATGCATAATTACATTAGATTAGATTAGATTAGATTCAACTTTATTGTCATTACACAAGTACAGGTACAAGGCAACAAAATGCAGTTTAGGTCTAACCAGAATTGCAATAGCAGCAAGTGCAGGATATACAACGTTTGCATAAGTGCATGATATACAAGGGATGAATAAGTGCAGGACATGGATATGTACTGAATAAATATATATATATATATATATATATATATATATATATATATATATATATATATATATATATATATATATATATATATATATATATATATATATATATATATATATATATATATATATCGATGGTTATTACTATAAACAGAATTTACAGGTGAATATGTACTATGAGGATAATATAATATACAGATGGCTATTACTATAAACAGAATTTTACAGATAGCGGTATACAATATGTTAGGCTAAGATCAGGAATATAGCAGTGGATTAAGGTAGTGCAATGAAGTATGGACAGAGCTATCCGAAAAAAAGTGTAAAGTGCAGTGGAAGTGATTGCATATTACAGTTAGAAGTACGGTGCAAAATGCAAATGTAAACAGTTGGTACTGTGAATACAGTCGGCAGTGCAAATGAGCATAATCCAGTTAAGGTATGGTAGTGCAAGATGCATAAGTAAACAGTTTCCAGTAGTGCAAATAACAAGTGAAGGCAGATGTGAGGTAGGAGAGGTGGCAGTATATGAGGGGAGTGGGTCAGCGAGGGTTAGAGTTCAATAAAGAGACAGCTCTGGGGAAAAAACTGTTCTTTAGTCTGCTGGTCCTGGTCCGGAGGATCCTGAGACGCCTGTCGGAGGGCAGGAGAGAAAACAGTCTGTGGGCTGGGTGAGAGGAGTCCTTGAGGATGCTGCAAGCTCGATGCAGGCAGCGTTTCCTCTGGATGTGCTCGATGGCAGGTAGTGGAGTCCCTGTGATGCGCTGGGCAGTTTTCACCACCCGCTGCAGTGCCTTGCGCTCCGCAACAGAGCAGCTCCCATACCATACTGCCACACAGTTGGTCAGGATGCTTTCTATTGCGCAGCGATAGAAGTTCACCAGGATAGCCGAGGAGAGCTGATTCTTCCTCAGTGTCCTCAGGAAGAAAAGGCGCTGGTTAGCCTTCTTGACCAGGCTGGAGGTGTTGGTCGTCCACGACATGTCCGCCGAGATGTGGATCCCCAGGAACTTGAAACTGGAGACACGCTCAACAGCCATTCCATTGATGTGGATGGTGTCGTGTGTGCCTCTTGACTCTTTCCTGAAGTCCACGATGAGCTCCTTCGTTTTAGTGGTGTTGAGGAGCAGGTTATTATCAGCACACCATGTGGCCGGGTGCTGGATCTCCTCCCTTTAGGCAGTCTCATCGTTGTTACTGATGAGCCCAATCACCGTAGTGTCGTCCGCAAACTTGACGATGGAATTAGCTCCATACACAGGCT
Organism: Romanogobio albipinnatus; assembly: GCA_023566225.1. NCBI lineage: Eukaryota > Metazoa > Chordata > Actinopteri > Cypriniformes > Gobionidae > Romanogobio > Romanogobio albipinnatus. Next base: position 27,720,614 of record CM042260.1, on the reverse strand, counting down.
TGCAGTCGGAGGTGAAGAGGGAGTAGAGAAACGGACTTAGCACACAGCCCTGTGGTACACCAGTGTTGAGTGTGATGGACGTGGAGCAGATGAATCCTGATCGAACATTCTTACTTATCACAACTTCTTATATGTAACTAACCCTACAAAAAACCTAACCCAGTAACACTTTGTTACAGTCCTTGTTATATGTACTTACCATATAATAATAGTTAATTATGCATAATTACATGCAACTAACCCTACAAAAAACCTAATCCGGTAACACTTTGTTACAGTCCTCGTTACATGTACTTACCATATAATAACAGTGAATTATGCATAATTACATGCAACTAACCCTACAAAAAACCTAACCCAGTAACACTTTATGTTACAGTCCTTGTTACATGTACTTACCATATAATAACAGTGAATTATGCATAATTACAGGCAACTAACCCTACAAAAAACCTAACCCAGTAACACTTTATGTTACAGTCCTTGTTACATGTACTTACCATATAATAACAGTGAATTATGCATAATTACAGGCAACTAACCCTACAAAAAACTAACCCGGTAACACTTTGTTACAGTCCTCGTTACATGTACTTACCATATAATAACAGTGAATTATGCATAATTACATGCAACTAACCCTACAACAAGCCTAATCCGGTAACACTTTATGTTACAGTCCTTGTTACATGTACTTACCATATAATATGGTAAATAAAGTGTAACCATTTTTAGCTAACGTTAGTTAATGCATTGATGGACACTAATAGGACCTTTCTGTAAAGTGTTACTTATTGTAAAGCGTAAACAATATAACCTGATTCACAACTGAATGCCCCTTATGAGCCGATTCTTCTTAATGAATCATTCAAAAAGTCTCATGAATCAGTCATGAACTTAGATTGAATTGGTTTAATGAGTTTGACCAATTCACTGAACCATAAGCTATTATTTCTGTCATGTCTGTATCAAAATTTAAAGAGAATTGTTTAAGCATCTGGAATTGTTCAGTGAAATTGGAATTAGAACCACATACCTTTTAATTCCTTACAGTTCCCAGTTCTAATAATTGACCAAAAAGCACAAAGACTGTTTTTTAAAATACATTTATTGCTGTAATGTTAACATGGCATTTTCAAAAATGATGGTGTTTGCTCTTGTGATCTTCTTTTTGGGCAGGTTTAATCGTCAATGTGTTGTTGATAAAGACAAAAGGAACCAGTGCCGTTTCTGCAGACTTCACAAATGCTTCCGAGCTGGAATGAAGAAAGAAGGTAAACATTTTACATGCAAATACATTTCCCCCACAAATGCTCCCATTTCCCACAGTCTTCAACAGACATCTCATGGAGTAACAAGGAAGAGGGAACTCAAGTGAGTAAAATAGATGATGCCATAAAACTAGCCCTGATTACACAAGGATGTTTAGTTTATTGAATGTATAACCTTGGCTTAGACTTTTATGATGGGCGATCATGTGCTCTCCACCTCACTTTCCGTGCGTACAAGTTGTTCAGGACTGTGGTCAGTTAAAGTTTTACCTCTAGCTTATGCAGGGTTGTGTATTATTATTTGTAATTTGTTCACCATCGTTCCCTTAAACCAGCCTAAGATGGTTTACTGGTATTGGCTGGCTTAATCTAGTTTACCTTGGTGTCCAAGCCAGTTTTAACCTGATTAACAAACTGGTCTTCCAGCCAAAACTCCTCTTAAACTAGCAAACCAGACCAGGCAATGAGACCAGCAAACAATTTTAGGCTAGTTTTTTAGGCAGGTATCTTCTGAAGTTTACATATGAGAAAAATCATACATACCTGTATCAAATTTACAGTATATTTATTTTCAGCTTCTATTTCCCAGTAGAACTCATAGAAAGTATCCAAAAAATGTCTAAATAACTACATTTGCATAGAGAAAAGTATTTATTTAATTATTTAAAGTAATGCAGAATACAGTAGCATGGCCAGTAGGAAATATTTTCCCAATTCATTCATCATTGGCAGGTGTGACAAAAAGGCAATGTTTGACTCTTTATATGCTTAATGATGTTAATACATTAAAATGAATGATTCATTCTACCAGTGAGCCCCATATTTCTTTGCAGTGTGTGAGATTTACTGGAACTAAGCTTGAGAAACACACCCATCAACTTGGCTAATCAGTAATAACTCCTAACTGTTATTAGCTCACTAATCAGCAAAATTGTTTGTGCTTGTTTTAAGCTGTGCAGAATGAGCGGGACCGTATCAGCTCTAGGAGGAACATGCAAGACTCGCATGATCTGCCGCCAATCACAGCCCTCGCTCATGCTGAAGCTCTCTCGCAGCAGGTAAACTGTCCTATCAAGGTTAATCAGAAGGCTCACACGCACACACAAAAAGAAAGAGAAAGAATATCAGTAGAAAAGGGCAGAGACACGGAAAATGAAAAACATGCATATAGTTACGGTATCTGCGGCAATAACATTTATTGCTTTTGAGCAATAAATCATTGCTGTGATTGTCAATTAAAGCAAAGGTGTATGGTTTTAATGCATTCTGCTGGAGATAAATAGTCATCAAAGGCAAAAATTAACCAGCAACAGGGCTGATTAAAGAAGGAAGAGAGGTTTCATCACAGTAACTCTGATGAAGTTCTGCTCAGTAGTTAATAATAACAAAGAGAGATAAATAACAACTGTAATTTGCGTGAGCGTTCCTTTCTTTGAGCATCAGTCAGTGTCATCAACATTTCTAATTATCTGCATGAGTACCTGTGTGAATTTACCCTGAGAGAGGCAACAGCCTGTGCGAAAGCATTTTTTAGAGGACACGGTAAATTCGGTTCTTCTCTTGTCTGTCTCTCAGCAGATCAACGCCGCCAGCCCAATGGGCCCTGCTGATGCTTCAGAGAAAAAATCAGCCACTATCAGTGACGTCTGTGAATCTATGAAGCAACAGCTGCTTGTTCTGGTAGAGTGGGCTAAATACATCCCAGCCTTCGGCGAATTGCCACTTGATGACCAGGTAATGGCCGTTGGAAAGCAACGCTGGCTGTGCTAATTGGGGAGGCCCTTGGGTTAAATTGCAGGGCCGTTCACTGAAGCTCAATATTTGCTATTCACATGGCTGACTTGGTTTAGCCTCCATTTAGCATGCTGTCTATGTTGCTCGATATTTCGGACCCCCCCCTTGCATGTATTGCTATTGAACATGTAGAACCTTCTGATGTTTAAATATGAGCTTTAGGGTTAAACATATAATACACATTGTTCATGTGTATTAACTTTGAGGTCTGTATACTGTATGGTTGCGTACTTCTAAAAGTTGACAGAATTGGTAAAAACTGGTAGTTTTTCCTCTTCTGGACCAAAATTGATGACTCCCTTTAGCATTATAAAGATTACATTTTGTCACCTGCAATCAACAAGTAAGCTAGATGGCAAATGTTTGGCTGGTTAGGATTGCCCAGTTAGCCCTCTGCTGGTAGACACCGTAACTACACTATGCGTTTCTAAAAATTGGAATAAATAAAATTATATGTACAGTCAAACCTACATTTATTCAGACACCTTCAACATTTTCTCTCATTGCAGTTAATTTGCTATAGTTTAGAAAATGGTAATAAAATATGACAAGAACTCAAACTGTGTTAGAAAAAAAATCATTTTGATAATGTCATCTGTTCAATTTAAGTACACTAAACTAGATAATACCAATTTAAGGTCAACCAGTGACCTAGCAATGCTTCGTTTTGTTCTGTCTGTGGTGTAAAAGGTCGCATTAGCAATTAAAGAAAAAACACTTAAGCAAAACATGGTCAGGTCAAAATGCTTTTATCAATTTTACGGGTAGTCCATTGTATGAAGATAAATATAATATGTCACAGTTTACTTTATTTTTCTATCCTCACATAAATTAACTATTGTGTCCTGCACCCACTAGTAAAAAAATATATATGTGGTGTCTGAATAATTTTATATTGGAGGGTTTTTTTTAAAGAAATGAATTATTTTATTCAGCAATGACACATTGGGTTTATCAAAAGTGACAGTACAGACATTTATAATATTACAAAAGATTTATATTTCGAATAATGCTGTTCTTTTGAGCCTCATATTCTTCAAAGAATCCTGAAAAAAACAACTGTTTTCAACATTGATAATAATAATAAATGTTTCTTAAGCATATTAGAATGATTTCCGATGGATCATGTGACACTGATGACTGGAGTAGTGGTTGATGAAAATATATTAAAATAGAAAACATTTCACAATACTGTTTTTACTGTATTTGTGATTAAATGAAAATGCAGCCTTGATGAGCATAAGAGACTTTCAAAAACAAAGTCTTACTGACCCCACATTTTCGAACAGTAGTGTATGTGTATTTCCTTATAGCATGTTTTCATTACATTTCTATGTGGTATAGTAGGTTTACAGAAAACTGTTAAACTTGGCCTCGTTTTTTTACAGGTTAGTTTATTACGAGCTCATGCTGGTGAGCACCTTCTGCTTGGTGTGGCTAAAAGATCAATGCCATACAAAGACCTCTTGCTTCTAGGTATCTTCTAATAGAAAGTCATTTTCATATTTCAACATAATTACAGATGGACAATTACACAGACACACACATACACACTCAAGCGGATCTTTTGTTTATTATTTTCCATGCAGGTAATGGCTGTGTTGTCCATCGAAACTGCCCCGAGCCGGAAATAGGTCGCGTGTCTAACCGAGTCTTGGATGAACTGGTATTACCCTTCCAGGACATCCAAATTGATGACAATGAATATGCAGCTCTAAAGGCCATTGTGTTTTTTGATCCAGGTATAGGAAAATAAAACAGAACATTAATTTAACACCCAATGTGAATCTTGAAACACAGCCGTAAATGTTACTTTTTTTTTTTTTTTACTTTTAGACTCCAAAAGCTTAAGAGACCCCTCTAAGATCAAGGCGATGCGCTATCAGGTTCAAATGAGTCTGGAAGACTACATTAATGACCGGCAGTATGACTCGCGTGGGCGATTCGGCGAGCTTTTGCTGCTGCTTCCTACTCTGCAAAGCATCACCTGGCAGATGATTGAGCAGCTACAGTTTATCAAGCTTTTTGGTCTTGCCAAGATAGATAACCTGCTGCAGGAGATGCTTCTCGGGGGTGAGTATGAGGTGAAGCATTCAATTGCATGGGCTTTTGGATCTTTCTCTTATAATACTTCATATTACACTGCAAAATATAAAATGGTGAGGCAAAATGATGTATGTGCTGTACCATATTAAGACATTACTGTCATTTGATTAGGGTAGACTAGCTAAGGGAAACATCACTATTATTATTGCTCATTCTTAGCATTATGGATCCTATCAAACACTTAACCTTAAGTATGAAATTTTGGCACATAATTTATGCTACGGACATGAATGCTACTTCAAATCGTGTGGATGCATGCTATTGATCTTATTGAGTTATTGAAAATGATTCATTAATGCAAATGCTTTATTTTCTAAAATTTGTTTCCATCAAAATATCTCAATCTTTCCAGTGTAAATTATCTCTGGTGACGTATGATAATATTCATTATAAATGATTTATTCATGCACATCTTTAAAAATGCCCATGTGGCATGCGTCAAGGTTCTGGGACAATAGAAAGGATTCATTTGATGCATTGCAGCCAGTTATGTACTTATGCATTGTCATTTGTTTTAAGTGGTGTTTATGGTACTGTATTGTGTTGATGTGGTGTATTGATGCAAGGGATGCGAGGCCATTTTTGCAAGTAAAATTGAAATTAAATGAAAAGACTGTCACAACTTCCTTTTCATGCTGTGTAATATTACCAAAGACTTTAGACATACAAAGATGAACTCATATTACTATGAATGGAAGTGCAACAAATGGTGGAATAAGTCCCGTCTTCTAAATAAAAAGAGCCTATCACCAATTGGTAAAGTCATTGCATCACTGCAGCTGCCTTTAGTTTAGGAGAACAGAGACTCGCACTTATTTATGTGACAGTTGTTGTCAGATTTCATTGGTGATTTCAAATATACAATTTAATCGTAAGCTTGGTGAACAGCTTTGGAGAACTTGATTCTTCCCCATTTAAAGAGATAGGAGCTGTGTTTGACTGAAATAGCTGCCCGAGAGGTGTTTCAAAGATGGCCGCCGAGTGAAATTACTTGCCTTAAAGGATTAGTTCACTTCAAAATGAAAATTTCCTGATAATTTACTCACCCCATCTCTTCCAAAATGTCCATGTCTTTCTTTGTTCAGTCGAAAAGAAATTACGTTTTTTGAGGAAAACATTCCAGGATTTTTCTCCACATAATCGTTTTCAATGGCAACAAACAGGTTGAAGGTCCAAATTCAATGCAGTTTTAAAGGGCTTCGAAGAGCTTCAGAGGGCTCTGCGTGATCCCAGCTGAGGAATAGGGTCTTATCAAGCGAAACCATCTGGCATTTTGTAAAAAAAATAAACATTTCTATACTTTTTAACCTCAAATATGTGACTTCGATGTTGTTCTTCTTCACTGCGTATGATGTCATCACGCCGGAAAGGTCACTCGTGATGTAGGTGGAAGTACTGACCTAGTGCCGAAAAACTCCATCTCATGTTCTCCTCCCACTTTAAAATTGTCCGACATTGTTGTTTTACCTTTATTTTTGTTAAGGCCGTTTGATTTAGTTCGTTTTAACACTGGGTCGGTAGCTACTTCCACGCACATCCCACGCATGAACTTTTCCGACTTGATGGCATCATACGTCGTGCAAAAGCAGAACACCGAAGTCAAGCATTCGAAGTAAAAAAGTATATAAATGTTTATTTGTTTTAGAAAATGACCGATGGTTTCGCTAGATTAAGACCCTATTCCTCATCTGGGATCGTGCAGAGCCTCTGAAGCCCTTTGAAACTGCATTGATTTGGACTTTCAACCCGTTGGTTGCAATTGAAATGCATTGGAGAAAAAAACTTAATTTCTTTCCGACTGAAGAAAGAAAGACATGCACATCTTGGATGAGATGGGGATGAGTAAATTATCAGGACATTTTCATTTTAAAGGGAACTAATCCTTTAAAGGGACTATTACTTCAAATGTGCGCTATGTAACTTTGGTGGCTCTATCGCCACCTGTGGTTGGAAGTTGTTAGTAGCATATCTGCCACCATATAGCCAGACTTCTTTTCTTTACTTATGGACGTGATGCACATCAAATCTGACTTGACTTCTCAAAATATATATTATTATTGTAGGCTTACTTTAGTAAATCAGGATAAATTAAGAACATAGTTTTTTTATGTAGTCACTCAATAATGGAATTTATTTATTTTTGCAGGTTTAACCACAGAACAACCTCACTTACATCACAATGGTCATCCTCAGATTCCAATAACAGGACAGACTATAGTCATTAGCTCCATACCAGGACCTGCACATTCACAGCAGATGGGTAAGATTGTCTTTTATTTATCTGTTCATAAATATAGTGTGTCAATTTTCTCATGACATACAAAGCTACTTTAAGTGCATTTTATAGCTTTTCTGTTTCTTCAGCATCCCCAGATACACCTATTCCGTCTCCCACTTTAGTACAGAACCAGAAGGCCTACGAGTCCGTCGACAGCCCAGTTCTCCTGCTACCACCACAGCCCATGTCAAACAGACCCTCTCCTGAGCCTCCCCTATGAGTCTCCTCTCTAGCTCAGGCCCATATGTGAAAACTGTGTGAGTTCCTCCCTTCCCCACCTCCAGTGCAACATATTTAACTGATCGAAAGAGAACTTTACAAACAAATTCCAAATGTTTCGTCTAAGTGGACCACCACAAATTGAAATAATTATGTTGGAAAGATATATGGTGTGTTTATCGTGCTGCCAGACCTGGTTTCTCCTTATTAGTAAATGCAGACAATATTAGTTTATTGATAACAAATTATTGTCAGTTACAAGAGACATTTTTTTGTACTATTAAAAAGTCTAGATTTAATTTATTAACAAAATTATACTGTGACACTCATGAAATGTTAATATTTGCTTTAAAATTTGCCCTTTAACACATGAATAAATAAATACTCTTTGAGTCTGAGTTGTTTTTTTAATTGATGGATTAATTTGTATTGTTTGTTTAATAACGTTTTACAACTTTTAAAAAATGTTATAGGCTATATTGCATGATAAATGTAACTCATGCTATAAAGTATCAATGCACACGGAAGACATATTGACAGTTTTGCTACAACAGTTTATTCAGTAGATGGAAAATATTAAATTAAACCAAAGCTGCTAATGTTTAGCTGAAAGTCTCATTGTCCTTCTACATTTTAATTTTACATATACACTTCCGTTCAAAAGTTTGAGATTGGTTAGATTTAAATTGAAGTCTTGTGCTGACTAAGGCTGCATTTATTTGACAAATAATACACTGTCAGAAAAAAAGGTACATTGCTGTCACTGGGGCGGTACCCTAAGGTACAAAACCGAAAAGGTACTAATATGTACCTTTAAGGTACTAATATGCACTCTTAAAGTACTGATATGTACCTTTTGAGGTACTAATATGCACCTTTTAGGGGTGAGTAAGGTACAAAGATGTACCTTTTCATTTTTGTACCTTAGGGTACCGCCCCAGTGACAGCCCTGTACCTTTTTTTCTGAGAGTGTACAGTAAAACAGTAGAAATTTAAAATAAAAGTTTTTTCAGTTTAATATCTTTTCAAATGTAATTTATTCATGTGATGGTAAAGCTCAATTTTCAGCAGCCTTTACTTCAGTGTCACATGATCCTTCAGAAATCATTCTAATATGCTAATGTAGTGCTCAAGAAACAGTTCTTATTGTTACCAATTTTGAAAACAGTTGTGCTGCTTAATAATTTTTGTGGAATAATTCCCCCCCCAGGATTCCTAGATTAATAGAACAGCATTTATTTGAAGTAGAAAACTTTTGTAACAATATGTAAAGGTTGATCTTCATGGATTGTCCCTGCAAGGGTCTTACTTCATTAATATATCATAATGTGCTCTTATTTTAATAGCAAGAAGAGCTTCTTACTGTATTTTATATTGAGTACTGACATTTAAAAAAAGTACACATCAAAATGTTGCATGCATTACAATCAGAAGCTATCCTGGCAAATGTCAATGGACCCTGCATTACAGTTGATTCATGTGGCAGCTGTATAAATATGAAGCATAAAAAAAGAAAAAAGAGAGTTAGTTGGGGCATGTTATTTATACGTCCCAATTTGCAACTTTTGTCAGTTTTCTGAGAGTGAAAAGCCAATGTGAGCTTATACACGGAACCTATACAATTATAACAAAACGATGAAGCTGAGACTAGAAAGCAGATGATCATAACATCTCATCTGAGCCAGGTGAAACGGTGCGCTCTCTGACATATCATGAATCTCTGTCACCTCATTGCCTCAGAGAGAGAGAGAGACAGACAGAGAAAGAGCAAGAACCGTATGCTCATTCGAAAACACATCAAATCAGGCTATTTTCTGCATCTAAACAACAGCGTTTGGTGCAGGTAAAGTCCGTGTTGTCAATACCTCAGCATTCATGGGAAGCCGTAATAAGTTTTGGAGTGTGCCCTGTTTGGATGGTTTTCCAGAAAGCAATCTGATATCACTAGGTGTAAGTGCACAAGGCCTGGGGGCAGATGATGCCGTCAATAGTAGCTGTCTATTATACTGCGGGAGAGCTAGGAGGAAGTGGAAATGGAGACAGAGCAAGGAAAGATAAACAATGCAAACCCTCCAATCAACTCCATAATAGAGTGGCAGCTTGCGTGGGGTTAAACGGCAAGCTTGACGGGAGAAAGCTGAGCATCCAGTGATCCTTAATGAACAAGCGCACAAGGCTGAATGCACTTATTTGTATACAAAACATTATCTTGGTATTCAAGGCACACATCTCATCTGAGGCGTTCAGCTTTGTGTGACTGTGTGGTATTAAGCCTCGGTAAGCCTCCTCTGAGCAATGTGGAGTGGATGGAATAAGCATATCTGTTCTTCACCTTTGTGGTGAAGGAAACTCTCACACACTACACCTTGACATTCATGACAGCGAGGATACTCAAAGTGATTGTAATCCACATTGCCGACAAGCTGAATATGAGGAATTTTCCTCCCTTTTCTCGAGTAGAACCCTCATTTGTTTGCATAATGACACTTCAAGACTGCTTTTATTCCAGTGCTGCACTTTAAACCCCGCTTTGGCTTTTTATTTTTTTATATTTTAAATATTAGGCTAGAAGTTTCTGTTTTAGGATAGTGATTCCTAATGAAAACTCACCAAAAATAAATGTATTATGATTAAATGATTAATCCCATTAAAACGGTGACCTCTTGGCTCTTGCAGCTCAGGTGTTAGTTATGGGCGGGGCCTCAGACAGCTTGGCCAACTAATCGATAAAGAAATTAATTTTATTTAAAAACAATCATTTTGTGAACACATAATATAAAAATTGGGAGTTGATGAAGAATAAAACCTATTTAATTTGTATTATCTGCGCTGCTTATCCCATGTGCTTATCCCGTTGAGTTTCACACCGGATGTGGTCTGAGGTTTAGGCCTAACGTTAACGTTACTTGATTATTTAATTAGCATTCGATACTTTGTATAGTTTAATACTTGGTTTGTTATATACAAACTAAAAGATAGTCGGATAAATATTGTAATGACAAGATGCGCTTATCAAAAATTAAGCTTTCTTCGACTTTACTGTGGAAAGTCCGCGAAGGTAAGCTAGCCTAATGTACTGTTTGTTGTATCTATTTGCTGTGGAGCCTGTACTCGCCGTAGCGTTTACAATGTTTGCTTTTACACTTTGTTTTTGGTAAGTAAATGTCTGAACTGATATAATATTTTTCTACAGCAACCCCTTTTAAAACGTATTCCTTTAACTAGTGACTATTTGATATTATTAGCACTTATTTTTAATTACTGTGAATAGGGAATAGTATATTTTAGTAAGATCTGTTCAATTTTTATTATATACTAGTACTTTGTTTTTCAGTTGTTGGTAAAATAAAAAAAGTTGAATCCTGTGGGAATCTGTTGCTCCATTTTTACTAATAACTATCCATTATACTAACTTTACTTCGAATCATTCCAGTTTTCTAGTAGCAACTCATTATTTTTTGTATTTTACTAGTAATACTTTTAATTGATCTATAAGGTAGTCATTTTGACTAGTCATTGCATATGACAAGTTAAAAAAAGCAATTGTACAACTTAAATATACAGTTGGCAGTGCTTAATTGATATCTAAAGTACCGATTCCCATTGAATTCAATGATATAACTTGGCCACTAGGTGTCACTAGAGGCGCGTTGTAAAACTGCCGCTGTAGTGGTGGTTCTCATTGTGAGGAATTTCTAGTAAGAGGCTCCACAAATCTCACTTGATCTTTTATTTTATAACGTATGCAAACGTGGATCAGAATTGCAGCTGCCGTCAAGACTCTTAGCTTAAGTGTTTCACGCTGGGTTATTTTAAAAAGCATTTGTTGATAGCGTGTTCATTTACTTGTGCCATCAGGGAATATTTTTTGATTAGCTCTGCTCTCCATTTAAAATGAATGAATGAATGAATGAATGGTGGTCTATTAACTGTGGTGGGCTTGAATTCAGGATAGGCTGACGTCGCACCCTTTGCAGGATCAAGGTTCAGGCAAAGGAGAGAGAGGGAGAGAAAATAAAATCACTACACACATACACTTGGTAATGTAAGTACAGTTTAAAATTAATGGCTTCTGTCAGGCTGGGGACCGGCTTGCCACTCAATGAGAGATTAAGGGTAAAGATTGCGCCCCATCATTTCTCAGCCACACGTTTTACCCATAATTCCCCTCCAGATCAACGGAATTTTTTTGCTGAAGAGCAGGCAAAGGTGTAGAAACCCTGTGGCTCCCAGCATTCAAGGGACACATTCGCAACCCTTTTCCATCGTCTGCATGTCTTACCTGATTAAACTGCAGTATTGCTTTGGAAAAAGGAAGCGGTGAAGCCATTAAAGACGGGTTGAGATGCTGGTTTCTCTCATCAGAGCAGCGCCCTCCCTTTGAGGAGTTTCATAAATGTGGGCTTTAGTCTGAGAATGGCCGACTGTTCCTGGCCTCCTCTGACACCTTGCATTCTTCCATTTTGTCCGGGCGGCACAGCTGAAAATGCTCGTGAAATGTATTCAATTCAAATCAAATTGATGTAGCGCAGAGTAATCTTTCTCTATTAGATGTGTCACTTTTGCCAATTGTTCCCTAATATCCTTTACTGTGACTATATAAGATTAGTGCTCTCCATGCCGGCAGAGTTTTCGTGCCTTACTGAATTATTCACCGAGGCGTAACCTTCAGTTATCAGGTTAGAAAGACCTTGATTATAACAGGAAGTCAAGTGTAGAAAATCACTCTCTCCACTGAAGGAAGTGTTTCAGCCCTTTCGGAAATTTGAATAATTATGAAATGTACACACACAAATAGTATAAGAAATTAATTACACCGGCACAATGGCTTTCTCTGTACTTGCAGAGGAGCAAAGCCTAATTTATGAGCAAAATAATTAGAGTTTATCTTTTTCCTTTTCATTTTAATGCGTGGCAAATGAATTGTGGCTATTGTTATCTGGAACTTACTCCTATTAATAATTGACACTAAAAAACAAACTCTCCCCTTGATGCTTGTCTCTTAAGCGACAACACTGAAACGCAGCCAAAAGTTTTGTGAGTTATTTAATTTCAAATAATGTGCTTACCATCCTATTCTATCATATTTAGTTGGGGAATCGTTAATCAAAAAGAAAATGATGATGACTCCCTGCTGACTAGACTGATGTGTTGCTCTCTGCAGGGCACCGTGGCAAACCGCTCCACAGGCGTCTTCTGGAACGAAGGGAAACGGATAGCCGATCGTTCCGCACACCTTGAAATTATAGCCTTCCTTGCATTTCTTTTTTTCACTCTCTCCCTTGAATAGTCGCAGTAAATGAATTTAAGTTCATTAGCTTCCACCCTGCTGAAATAATGCAACTCTCATTACATCTCTGATAGACAACATTGGACGAGGACATTTCTATTAGCATTATTCCATGCGGAATAATACACCCTTCATTATTTACTTAGCGAACAAGGAGATTCCTGGAACAAACAGAGATGTGGTCTAACTCGTAGATTGTGTTCTATGTCCTTTTCATCGCCTTTATAGTGTCATTAGCTCGTGTGGTTACTGCACTTAGCAGTTATGTTTTGTTTGCGTTTGATTCATATAGTGGAACCTAATGTCACTGACTATTATGCAGTTCTCAGAAATGAGCTCTTTGTATTCATGTTGGTTTCACATGGTTTTAAAAAGGTTTCATTTCTTTCAACAAAAGTTTTTAATTTAATATCATGGTGAAACCCTTGACTAAAAAGTCAAGTTTTCTTTATACCTTGAATGTACATTATGTATTGTAATCATTATTTTCAAAAAATGTTTTGGTCAGATTCAGGTACGTTTGGTACATTTCAGGTAGGTTTTGAACAAAGTCTAATTTCACTAAGGCTTTATTTATTAAAATATAGTAAAAACCGTAATATCGTGAAACATTTATAATAATAATAATACATTTTATTTGTAGTGCGCCTTCTCAAACTCAAAGCGCTACAACATATACAGTACAAAATAAGAAGCAAACAAGGAAAAAATGCGTAGTAAAAAGAAGAAAAAAAAAACAGAAAAATAATTATATCATTCTCAAATGCTGATTTGCTGCTCAAGAAAAATTTCTTATCAATGTTAACAGTTGTGCTGCTTAATATTTTTGTGCAAATAATGATACTTTTACACGATTCTTTCGTTTATTTAATAACAAAAAAAGGAATTTATTTGAAATAAATGTGTATTTTTTGTAACAATTTAAGGTCTTTACTTTCACTTCTTAGTGCTGTCAAATGATTAATGGCATCCAAAACAACAAAATTTGTTTTCATAATATGTGTGTCTGTGTATAATTATGTGTATATATAAATACACACACATGCATGTATATATTTCAGAATTTTGTTGTTTATAAATGAAATGTTATATAAATATATATACAGTATATACATGCAAATATTCCTTAAATGTATACATGTACAGTATGCGAGTGTTCAAATATACATAATAATTATACACCGTACACACTCGTATAATATGTAAACACAAACTTTTATTTTGGATGCCATTAAAGGGTTAGGTCACCCAAAAATGAAAATTAGCCCATGATCTACTCACCCTCATCCTAGGTGTATATTAGGCATGTGCCGGTATCAAATTCTCATGTTGCGTTTAATTGCTGAAGCTTTTATCATGGTATACGGTATTATCACGATATTAAAATTTGTTGCAAAAAAAGTGTTTTCAAATAACAGGTATAAAAACTTTCTTATAACAAAAAGTACCAAACATTTAAATACAATAATGCAATACACAAAAATGTATAAAGTAAACAAATACTTAAAACAGATTAAAGTGCAAAAGAATTCTAAATGAACAATAGGTAACACTTTACAATAAGGTCTCACTAGTTAATGCATTAACATTAACAAAGAGCGAATAACTACATTTTTACAGAAGTTATTATTCTTTGATAATGTTAGTTAAACTGTTAGTGTTAGCTAAGGTCCATTAAATAATAGTTACAACTTTTGATTTTAATAATGTGTTATTAAATGCTGAAATTTACATTTAACTAAGATTAATACATGCTTTAGAAGTATTTTTCATTGTCAGTTTGTTAATGAATGAACTAATGTTAAATAATAGAGTCTTATTGTAAAGTGTGTGACTGAACAACAAAGAATCAGAACATATTCAAACAATGTCTAGGGCATGTAATAATGTATTCCAGATTAAAATATAAAATGTTTAAGTTTGAAAACGTTTAGCCTTAAGTCTTTAAGTATCAAGTATTTGGTGATGTGATGAGCACCGTAGCGAATACTGAAAACTGAATGGCAGCGCGAGTCTGCTTTGTTTATGAGGATTGCCGGAGAAACGGCTGCCTTCATCAGCGCCCTCTGCTGTCAGAGAGTGAATGTGTTTTCATTCAGTGCGTCTTCTTCACTCGTTCTGCTATGTGCTGCTCATGCACGTTGGGTTTGTTTACATCAATGCTACATCAATGATCCTCTTTGACGTGTTGTTCATTTTAAACAGTTGATGGGTAAAGTATTCTTAAAATGCATTCTAAATAATTATTCACGGTATTTTGAAGTGCCCACGATAACAATATTGTGCATGTTCATTATTGCGATATATCGTATTACCGTTTACCGGCACATGTCTAGTGTATATGACGTTCTTCTTTCAGACAAATACAATCAATCGGAGTTATATTAAAAATGTCAAAGCTTTATAATGGCAGTGAATTGTTGTTTTGTTTTTGAAGGGGGGGTTAATGAAGGCCTTCTGAAGCGAAACAATGCATTTGTGTAAGGAAAATATCCATATTTAAAACTTTATAAAGTGAAATATCTGGCTTCCGCCAGTTCGCCTTCCGTATTCAACTTAAGGAAAAAATGTAGTGCCTCTCGCAGTTCAAAATGCTTACGCTACGTCTGACGACATTGCACACCAGTTAAATTTTTTTCCGATCTGGCGGAAGCTAGATATTTTACTTTATAAAGTTTTAAATATGGATATTTTTCTTACACAAACGCATCGCTTCAGAAGGCATTTATTAACCCCCCGGAGCCATGTGGAGCGGTTATATGATGGATAGATGCACTTTTATGGACTTCAAAAACAAAACAACAAGTCACTGCCATTATAAAGCTTTGAAGAGCCAGTACTTTTTTAATATAACTCCTTTTGTTTTCGTCTGAAAGAAGAATGTCATATACATCTAGGATGTAGGGTGAGGGTGAGTAAATCATGGGATAATGTTCATTTTTGGGTGAACTAATTAATCCTTTAATCCCGATGAATCATTTGACAGCCGTACTTTTATCTATAAAATTATAAAATTTTGATTGGTAGTGTTGTATTTTCCACAAATATAATTAATCATACATTTTTTTTAGAAGAAAAAGTATTATCTGATATTTTAATAGTTATTTACTCCTGTTTTTCTGCGTGTTTCCACATTTTGGTTGGACCACATGACTTTTGTTTGTCTGAAAAGGGTTTGTCAAATAAGCAGTGAATCAGTTTTGTTAAAAAAAAAAAAATCTCTAAGAAAATAGAAAAATGCAGAGAGATTCAAGATCAGGACTTATGATATCAGGACTGTTGTATCGCCATGATATATTTTAACTTTATGCCGTCACAACATTTTAAATGTATTTTTGATTAAATTATTTGCTTTAGCACTACACTTTCCTTTTACAATCTGTGAGACTATGCTTGCCACATCATCAGGTGTCCCGTCCCCCCCTATGTCTGTTCATTGAAATTGAGCTGCAACAGTCTCAGACTAATACAATATTCAGATGCATGCTGAATTTCACCCCTTTAGAACCCACGTGCATGCGTGTGTCTGGGGAAAAATGCAAGCTGCATTTTAAATGCATTTGTGCATTCAGCACGGTGCTCTGTCAGGCATGTGTCTGGGACAGATAGTCCTGACTGCTTCAATACTGCCGAGTGTGCTCTGGAGGTAAATGACCTGCCTGGCAGAGAGAGATTGGTGCCCAGCATGTCTCCTGATAAAGTCAAGCGCTTCTGCGACTTTGCCTCGCCGCATCTATTTGCACTCCATATTTCAACACGGCGCAGATGTAACAACTTAATTTGCCACCAGTCATAATTCTGCCCACCCGCACATAATGAGGTGATGCTGGTTATTTTAGACTTGGGCTGCATGGACGCCTGCGGTAATTCGAGTTCCGAGGTGCTTGCAGTTCCCATCTCGAGCAAGATCTCCAAATTCTCGGCTCCGCGTCCAACATGTGCATGGATGTTTCTCCGTGCAACCCGACTGAAGCTGCTGGTCATAAAATTTGAGTAATGTTTTTAAAACACAAGCCCGATCCCACAATTCATCTTGGCACATTCTGGAGAAATCCCACCACATTCTTCACTGTATTTGCAGGCCACCTCTGCGGGAAGCATTTTTGGGGCTTTTTTCCTCGTCTTTCTTTCGCAGATGTACGTTTCTTTGGCCCGAGCTGTAAATTGAAAACACCGGTTGTGTTGCTCTCTCATCGCACACCTCGGAAATGGACTTCATTCGTTCACGTGAACTTCCCATAACCCCTCATGTGTGAGACACTCATCATCTAGCGAAGGCCTTGTAGTGAAGGCCGGTCCATCACGACAATAGCGGGAAGAACCCGGGCGAATGACACCAGCACCCTTCTACCCTCTGAGATCTGATTAGTTGCCTCCATACAATCTAGCACGACACAATGCGCTTTCATTACCCCACAGATGTTGTCATCTCTTTTTCCTCTCTCTCTCTTTCTATTTTTCCATCAGCCTCTTTTTTTTTTTTTTTTGAACAAGTGTTCATCTCAGAACTCTGATCAGCGGCCTCACTTTCATCAGTCTAATGCATGTGCCTATCCCCGGGCCCAATCTTACGGTGGTGCAGCATGGGGCCTGGTCCTTAATCTCATTTCTTTAACCTCCTTCAATATTGGTTCCCCTCTGTGAGAGGCATCATGAAGATCCAGAACTATTCGTTTCCATGTTGTAAATCATGGAAATCTTCGGTTACGAGGAGAGGCGTGCAGGAGCTGCAGGGGGGGGGATCGTAGCATCTGATTGGGCGGTCGTTGCCCTCTGTCGGAGTGACATCATCGTTCCGATCTCGTCCCATCAACTCGGTGGATTCGAAAGTGTCCAAAAGTGCATAAATATATAAACATGTCACCTGGCTTTAATCAAATATGTGTGTAAAAATACCAAAATAATGGTTTTATTTGGTGTCCGGGTGCACTGTAATCATGCAATTACAATAAAAGCCCTGTTAATATTCCGCGCTTCTCGCCTTCACAGTACTCAGGTGAATTAATTTGCTCAAGCAAACTCTGCTGATTCCGCTGCCCCCTCTGCCCCTGCTTGGGTATTCATGCTTTTCAACTGCCACACTCTCTCCACAATATCCTTTATACTAGGGCTGTGCAATTAATCGAATTTCGATTTCGATTTCGATTTTGCCTCCCAACGATCACCAAAATAGTACAATCGAGAAAAAACGATTATTTTGCCATGTTCAGTTTTGCAAGAACACTCTTATTTTGTCTTGCGTTCTGAATGAAACGCGCACGCGCTCATCCGCCCCTCTCGAAGCCACAAATCTCTCTCAGGTCGTGAGTCTCGTGTGCATATCATCCGCTGGAATTTAAAAACTCGGCGCGAGTAAAGATGGCAGAAGGAGGGCAGTTACAGCAGCGTTTGGTGAGAAAAAAAGGCAAAACCAACTCCGTTGTCTGGGAACAGTTTGGCTTCGAGGAATCAGATGACGAGCAGAAACATGCTACGTGCAAGATTTGCTACATGGTAGTGGCTGCAACGCAAGGGAACACCACGAATTTGTTTAACCACTTGAAAATTAAACAGAGTGACCTATGACAATCTAATAAAGAAACAAAAACTGACGAGAGCAGGGGTGCCGTGTAAACGTCCTTTTTTCCCCTCATATTTTTCAAATAATTCTCTCTTTGTAAACTTTGTTCAATGCATGCGAGTGCTGCCATATTTTCGAATATGACCAGTCGTTTTCGCCGTCATCGCCCGGGTTTAGTGCCAGAAGACGCGAATGAGAAGCCGCGCGCTGTGAGAAAATGTATCTGTGTGCGCTCATCCGAGAGCGCGCACACGTCTCTCAGCGCGCAAATATTGAGTTCTCTTTCAAGTCTTGCTCTTGAACGGACAAACTCACACAAAACGTATGTCAACATGTCAATCTTGATGAGTATTCTAGCAGACATAGTCTGTATATACCTTAAGTGAACTTTATACAGTCGATAAAGACGACACATCCGATCATTAGGTCTTAAAGAGGCAGTAGCGTTTACTGCTGTCTGTTTAATGTCAAACAACAAAAGACAAGGACATCACTCACCGCTCTAGATTGAATAGCTTTTGTAAGTTTAATAGGATTAATCTTTAATTTATGCACTCAAATATGCAATGCTATTTTACATTTGATACATTTCTGTACCTGAAAACTAATGTTAGACGTACATGAAAAGCATATCTAGACGAACCATATTGTTGATCTTATTTATTTGTGGTTAGCATTTTTACGTGAATACTTTTTTACTTTGATTTGAATATATGTTATATTATTTATTTTAATAGTTCAAAAAGTACAACAAATGTTACAATTTCAATTGAATTGTTGAAAGGTGTATTTTTAATAAATACAACACATTCCCAAAGTCATGTGAAATAATCGTGTTACATAATCGTGATTTCAATATTGACCAAAATAATCGTGATTATGATTTTTTCCATAATCGAGCAGCCCTACTTTATACTACAGGAACCCAGACTCTGCCTCCAAAATCAAATGCTTCATTCATTATTCATTCTCTGTGGATGACTTCCCCGTCATTAAAATTCCCACAAAAGCAGTTTTATGGCAAAGACTCTGGTTTTTAGTTATGGCGGAACAATAAGCTGTCATGTTTTGTGTGTTTTTACTCTGTGGGTCAGCGCATATTCTGTTGTGGAGCAGCCTTTTGTTGCCATGTCATTGTGAGTTAGAGTAGATGGGTGTATTTTAGTTCTGATAAATGAATATTAATTTTCACTGCTGATAATACTAGATTTTTTTCCCCAGATAAGATTAATTGTTTTTGAATACCAGTGTGATGGTTTAACTATGGGGTATTATTGGATGTAATTTTGCTTCGGTTATATAGTGCTCCAGCAGAGTTATTTAACTTTTTGTTCATGGGCATTCAAGTATTTTCTTATTGTTTGCATAAATTTGTCAGTTTTGAGTGAAAAGCAAAGATTAAAACTGCGTTACCACAGTTTTTTTTCTCCATAAGATACCCCACTCTCAAGATTTTTAAAACGTTTTTGAGTTTAGCTCACCAAGGCTGCATTTATTTGATGATAAATGCAGTAAAAACTTTCAATGTTATCAATGTTAATTAGGGGTGTAATGTATTCATACCGAACCGTTTGGGTACAGGGCTTTCGGTTCGGTTTCCGAATCTTTAACAGTTAACGGCTTGCTTTAAGCGCGGAACACACTTCAATCCGAGTTCCCACACGAACATAAGTATTCAGTCCATTTTATCACAAAATTCAAACGATAAATGCCGTTTTAATGCTCTATGTGACGTGACTGATCACTGATCACAGTTCAAGCTAAATCAGTGTTTCAACGGCAGAAAGACGTCAATATAACTGCTTGTAAACTAAACATTGTCATGTAACGTTAAAGTTAGCTTCACATTTACCTCAGGCAGTCATTCAGTATTCACAGAATCTTATTCACTAGAAAAATCAACTCTATCACTAAATATATGCTCTATATTGGCCTATATATTCATTATATTCTACTTAACCTGTTAGTGTTGTCTTGATTATTTCATGCATGTTAAATAAACCTGTCATGAAAATGACAGACACTGTGTATAAATGATTATATTTCAACAACGAATTGGAAAAAAAACTATTTTATAATTAGATTTAGAAGTTAATGCAAAAACTGCATACAATGTATTATTTGAGTGTTGTTGATTATTATACCTAAAAATAATAGTTTGGGCTCTGTTGGTAACCTTTATTATTAATGTGTAAGTAAGGGCTCCCTGTATAATTTACAGAAATATCTTCAATAAACTTTTAGTTATAATTTAATTCATTTAAGGACAGACACTTTTTTTCTTCTTCAGTAAACCACTGTTTAATACAAATTTATAAAAAGCCATTTTGTAAAACTGCTTTACCGAACTCGTACCGAACCTTGACTTCAAAACCAAGGTACATACCGAACCGTCAGTTTTGTGTACCGTTACAACCCTAATGTTAATGTATTTTAAAATTAGATTTATTACTGTGATGGCAAAGCTGAATTTTCAGCATCGTTACTCCAGTCTTCAGTGTCACATGATTTCTGAAGGATCATTCTAATATGCTGATTTGGTTCTCATGAAATGAAATTAATGTCTTACAATTCATATTTTTGCGAAAACCAATTTCAGGATTTTTTTTTTATGAATTGAAAGTTCATGAACAGCATTTATTTTGAAATAGATTTTTAGGTGATATTGTAAATTTGTATCACTTTTAATCAATTTGATGTGTCCTTGCAGAATAAAAGATCTTAAAAAAAAAAAAAAAAAAAAAAATCTTACTGACTTGTTTCACAGAATTTCACTGAAAGCGCTCTTCTCTTCTTAGAACGATAAAACAACCGTTTCCATGCCTGCAAGTTTATATAGATTTAGATGAAAAGTTAATTAAGATCAGAACACATGCGTATACAGTCTGGTCAAAATGTTTGCGAAATTTTTGTGTAAAACCTGTTGATAATGATTTGAGATGACCTAAAGATCATGTTGTGCCTAAATAGAAGAACATCTGACCATGAGATGATGAACACCAATGTCAAATTTGCTTATTTGATTAGTGACCTAGAGGTAACGAATAATATTAAACTATTTCTTTGTTTTAAATTCTTCAAAATGCTAAACATTTGTCTTTTTTCCAGGTTTAAATTAAACGATCTAAGTCCATTGGACAATGCAATTCAGTTTTGGCACAGACTTCTATGTCCACCAAGGCAGATTGTGGCACACCTTACCGCACACGGGTCATCCTGTACAATAACATTTACGAAGTTCGTTTGGTCATGTGTCCACACAGCCCAGATTCATGACCTTTATAAGAATGTGCTCTGTCTGTCTCGGGCTAACAGCCGTTGATAGTCTTGGTCAACTTTGTTGCGCTCGTGTTTGCTCATCGAGTCCCAGGGCTATCTTCCCAGAGCGGGCTGGATTTCCAACCTAAAACCCACTCAAAACCCATTTTTCTAAATGTATGCATGAACACACTTATCCAAACTGATTAAAAGATTCACAATTCATTATTCCCCACCCAACCTGCATCTCTTTCTTACATTATACATGAATGAATACCAGTGTTCCTAGTGAATGGAATTAAATCCAGGTTCATTAATCAACGCGGGCCCGAGGGGGCGCATTAAAATGTTTGTTAAACAGCGTCTCAGGCGGGCACGTTTGACCGAGAGGTAATATAAACAATAGAAGCGGTGTAAAAAGGGGTGTGTAGAAGGAGTTAGCATAATCTACATAATCGTTCCAGCTGTTAAATCACTCCTTGTTGGTCTTCCTTACGCGATCTGCAGTGTTCAAAATGCGTGACTTTAAATTAGAGCGAGATTCTCGCGACTGTAAGCCACCTCCATTGTGGTGGCCCTCTCCCTGTCTTCATCAGAGCTGGCTGTCCAATGGGATTACTGTAAGCCTGCGGTAGGAGCAGCTGACCCGCCACTGATCAGAAATTCATATCCCTGGATGCTAGATTGCTCCTCTCCCCACTTTGCCCTTGTGACGGCGGAGACTGCTGTCATGGTGTCAGACGAGAGGGGGGAAGAAAAAAAAAATTAGCATTCGCAGCCCCCCAAATTTCTCTGTCCAGCACATAATCAGAAAAGAAAGTGAATGAATAGTAATTCAGTCTGTCAGAAAATGAGAATCACCACGGCGCAGAGGAGAAGAATCTCTGGTCGGAGAGAGAGACAGAATATTTGTAATGGCTGTGGTTACGGCTTCCCTTCTGCAAACCTCCATTTTGACTGACTGGCTGCTTGGTTTTCCATTTAGATTTTTCTGTTCAGTTTCTCTCCCATCTATAAATGCACGTACACATTTGAATACGTTTGTTTATTATTTATATCGAAGCAAGTTGTGCACCTTTTGTGGGGCAATTTAGTGGGCCAACCGAGCGCAGGGCAAAGGGAATAAATCACAGAGAGAGCGGGAGGTCACTGACTGGCTCCCGAAACATCACGGTGGGTCATGCATCTCGGGGCCACGGCTTCATACACACATCACACTGTCTTATCCCCCGTCTGCT